>LTAE01005788.1:10360-25748 GCA_001647135.1 Pontederia paniculata | reverse complement strand
CTGGTGTTGACGTCAGCGATGACACGTGGCGTCTTCTGATTGGCTGAACCCTCCGTTTTGACGTAGACACGGTTTTAGCAACGAGCTGACGTGGCATGCCGAAAACGGTCAGAGTTGCATAACACGGTTGGAGTTGATGATGAATTCTGTCCGCCGATTTCTGGGGTCGAACACGGACCGTTTTACCGAAAACGGCCCGAGTTGGGCATTGATTTGTGTTAACCTCCGTTATATGTTGTTTACTCCAAATACTTCGCACTTTTGAGCTTCTTTTACCTGAAAATCACAGAAGATAGAACATATTGGTAGTTTCTGACTCAAAGACAAAATATAATGAATAATATATTAAAATGATAAATAAATCTATATTAAATGCCTTAAAATGACATGAAATAGATGCGTGCAACATGTATATTTTTGCTCGCATCAAGTTTATATATAAGAAAGCAAATTACTTTATTAAAAAGTTAGATTTGTTTTCTGTCGTATAATAAGCCTTAAATGGTCAGAAATTTTGTTAACTATCCATGCACCAATGATTTAATGCAAGGCTCCTATAATTATGTTCTGCCACCAACCAATTTTTATTCTTCATAGGGAAAATTAGCTATCACATTCTTGCCAACTCCAGTCCCTGGTCCTGGGTGCCTCCCAAGTATGACAACCTCAGTTTGTCCAGGATGAAAGGGGAAAACATTAACTGAATAAATATAAACAATAAAAATAAATAAAAGATAAAAAACAATGGTCTGAAAAAAAGTAAGGTTCTAATTGTAATTAATTTTAAGCTAGATACAGAAATACCACACTTTACTGAATGATTAGATGAATTAATCTTATAAAATAAGTTCATTGTAAATTATGTTTGAACGAGTGCAAAATAAAAAGGCTTGTCCTTTTCTTTTCTTTTGTTACGATAATATTTTTTTCGAAAAGGTTTCACTCTTCTCAAAAACTCATTCTTGTTTGAACCTCAAATTTACCTTTTTCATTTTATTTCATTCACCTTAATTTTCTAATTCAAGCAACACGTACCACAAGATATGTTCGCAAACTTTTCATTGCATAAAACAATACGTGCATGGAAATATATAATTTATGCAAGAACAAATTAATGTTATTGGATGCATGAAGGAAGCAAAGACATTTATGGGTGACAGCCAATTCAAGTCGACCTTGAATTAATGCGTGACGATGGCCCAAACCAAACCATGCACATGCCGTCTTTCATATTTGTTTGCAATCGTATCATGTCTCTTTAATTTGTTCAAATGGGTTTCACATTTGTTTAAAAGGGGATAAAATGTGTTGCAAAATAATTTTATATCTTCCGCCGACGGAGTTATTGAAAAAAAAAGAATGCGTAAATTCATTTATGCGAAAATTCGAATATCTAAAATTATTAGTCATTTTAGTTTTGAAAAATAAAAATATTATTGAGAATATATGGTGAGGGATCGATCAAGAATCAAAATAATGAATAAAATAAAAAAATAGATTGACACAATAATTTTTAATATGGTAAAACTCTTTTGATCAATGTGAATAAAAGAAAAATATCCACAGATAAAGGAGATCACTACCAAAGAGATTTTATTATGTCGAATAAAAAAAGTAATCATAAAATCTTAACCTTTATTTATAAGGGTCCATACATAACTCTTATTTATAAGGGTCCATATCGCGGGAGCTTCGCCCTTGCAATCCCACGAAAATCAGTATCGGGTACAGACTTCTAAATATTTCTTTTTTTTTTCTCAATTTATTTTTCAATTTTAAGCACAAGGTATAATAATTCATTGCATAATATTCACTATAGTTAATATTTTTAAAAAACATTTATAATATAGATATTTATTTTTTAAAAAGAAATTATTATATCAAATTAGTAATTTTTTTAATTCTTTTAAAAATAAATGAAATATCAAACTTTATCCGTTGAATAATAAATTGTTAATCAAACATTTTCTAAAAGAATTATGACTGACTTTCCATCGCACTTCTTCACCTGTGTTGTTTTTGTGCCACTTTTTTTATTAAAAATAATTGTTTTTTTTTCTAAACTTAGTTTCAAAACAATAAAGGACCAGTATGCTAAATAAAGGCTGATAAAGATATTCACAGTATTTTCTCTACAAAAATAATTAAGAGATTAAGCAAGATGCATTGTTACATAAGCAAAAAAAATGAAAATTCTACTTGACCTTGATATATATATTTTTTAAATTTATTTAACTAAAAAAATTAGACAAATTTTAAAATAAATCACCTCGTAGAGACCTACATAATTAAATTATATATAGATATTATTTTGATCACTTTTAACATATATAAAATTACTCAATTAACATAAAGATTTTGTTAAGAAATATTAATATAAATAATTAAGCATAAATAATGATATTAAAAATATATAATATGTGGTTGATGTTAATTTATATAATAAAATATTTTCCAATATTAGCATAAAAATAAAATTTATAAAATATCTATTTTTTAAAGTTTTTTTTTATTAAAGATGCTTTATACGCCTCAAGAGTATATTTGAATAGAGAAGAAGAATAGAAAAAAAGGAAAGAAAGAAAATACCCAAAGAACGATAACGAAGGATAATTCCTTTTATCCTTCATTTAATTTCAAACGAAATAATATTTGATTAATTAAATCTTTTTAAAAAATGAGACTCTTTAAAAGAATATTATTAAAAATAATATTTTTTTATTGTTCTCCTCCGTTTCTAATTCTTTCTCAATCTAAATACACCATAAAATATAATAAGTTGCCACCACTATTATTATATGGGATGAGATGGTGATACATAATAATAATGAAATGAAATCCACTTGTGACAAATGATGTGGACAACATCTATGACAAGGCACGTTGCCACATTTATGTAACCTGCAGATAGATCGACGTTTAATTCGGAGCAAACCATTAATTAATAATAATAATAATAATAATAATAATAATAATAATAATAATAATAATAATAATAATAATAATAATATCAATTATTCTTGGAAATCCAAATAATACTACGATGAGATCAACTCAACAAGTTACTGGTTCGGACGTTATTTTGTTGCCGTGCCCGACGTCAATTATTCTGCTACTCGTCGTCGTAGTGACGCCGACGTCGTTACTGCTGCCGTCGCGAGCTCGCATCTTTATCTTGTCCACAAACGCTTGGATGCTCCGCTCCGACGAGCCGCCCTCCGCCACCGCTCCCCTCGCCGCAGCCTTCCACTCCTCCGCCTTCCTCCTGATCTCCGCGGCCTCGTGCCCCGTCGTCACCGCCTCCACGCACCTCACCACCTCATCCCGCTTCGCCGGCGTCCTCAGCCGTGCTCCCACACGGTAAACGTCCACCAGAAACTTGGCGTTCGTGACTTGGTCCCCGAACTGCGGGTACGCGATCACCGGCACGCCTGCCGTCAGCGCCTCCAGCGTGGAGTTCCACCCGCAGTGCGTCACGAAGCACGCCACTGCCCGGTGCGCGAGCACGCGGTCCTGCGGGCTCCATTCTACCAGCATGCCTCTGTCCTTGGTCTCGTCGATGAACCCCTCCGGCAGCACCGCTTTCTGGTCTCCTCGCACAACCCACAGGAACGGGCGACCGGAGCTCTGCAGCCCGCTGGCGAGCTCGGCCATCTCCTCGCCGCTTAGTACGACGACGCTGCCGACGGATACGTATACGACCGTCTGGGGCTCCTGCGCGTCGAGCCATTCGAGGCAGTGGCTCGACGCTTTGTACATATCACCCCTTATGCTCGGAGGGGACTCCTCGTCCTCCACGAGCGGACCGACGGGGATGAGCCGCACCCGGTCGGAGATGGCTTCGATGGTTTCACGCTCGAGCTCCTCGAAGGAGTTGACGAACACCCACGAGGCCTTGTCGATGTTGTTGAACTGTGCGAGGATCGCCTTCCTCAAACTTTTGTAAGGAGTGGTCGGCAACAGGAAAGTTGCGATTTCTTCGGGCTTCAGCCCCGGCAGACCGGGCAAGGAGACTGTGACGTCGGGGTCGGCCTCGGTGGGGAACTCGGCGAGGGCGTGGTGGTAGTAGTAGTAAGTTGTGAAGACGGCGCAAGATTGCACCCAGACGACGGCGCTGGGGATGCTCGCTTCGGCGGCCACATCGAGCACCCACGGCACGAAGGGGTTGTTGACGATGCAGGACACGGGACGGCCGGCGTCGTCCTGGCGGCGGAGGACGTCGCGGAGGGCGGGCGGGCCAAAGGTTTGGAAGTTGATCATGAGGTCGTCGAGGTCGAGTTTGGGGTCGCCGAAGGTGTACTCATCGGAGAAGTAGTCGAAACGGAGGAAGCCGCGGCCGAAGGGCGTGGGCGTGGAGTCGGCGGCCGCGGGCGAAGCAGCGACGAGCATGCGCCGGGCCTCCGAAGTGGTGGAGAAGGTGACGAGGAGGCCCCCGGCGGCGATGTGCTTGGCGAGGCGCAGGAGGGGCTTGATGTGGCCTTGCCCCGGGAAGGAGACCATGAGGACGTGAGGCATAGAACTGCTGGTAGCCTTCATGGCTTGAGCTCCTTCCTCGGCCATGGCGTTGCCGTGCCTTGCAGCCTTGGCTTCAATGGAGGGATATATGTAACATTATGTATGTACTAACACTTATACTTGCACCATCTCTCTAAAAACATTTTTTAGGAATAATTAACATTTCAATAATTCAATATTGATAATAAATAAATGAATAAAAAATAAACATTTACCAACTTAATAACTCAAGAATCAAAATCTCACCAACTTTCTCCATAATGATCAGTCATGACTTATTTTCATTTTAAGGTGATGACAAAAAGACTATAATAATTCATTTTAATTTAAAAGTATTAATATTTTTTTTTTCGCTATAGTAAGGCTCAATACTAAAATTGTTTCAACACATTTATTTTTCTAGCGTTTTTATAATGTGTCATGACATTGAATGATTATGACATGGTGATTGGAATAATTTAATAACTCGTTGTTTTTATATTCTTTTTAGAGAAAAATGAGTGATATTGTGCAAAAACATATACAAAAAAATAGTTTACCGTGGCAATATTTTTTTTTAATTTTTCATTACTATCATTTGGGATAATAAACTAATACGGTTGGTCTCTCCGGCCAGAAGAAAAAACAAGGCTTTATCCTTTACAGCATAAGGGACGGCTGCTAAGGTTAATGTGGGACTACATGGTTTGGGCACCTTTAATATGTACGGACCACATTTTAAGATTTTAAAATCAATGTGCTTTTCTTTATTTTTAGATTTTTTTTGTTTTAGATATCGAGTTAATTAAACCTTTTACCGATTTAGATTTTTTTTTATTATTATTATCGTCTCGACTAATTTGTGTCGCATCGAATTATATATTTAATTATGATGGTTGAAACTTTGAATGAAAATATTCTATATTTTGATGAACTTAAATTTGAGACATTTATAAACATAAAATAATTAATCATCACTATATTAAGAATATAAATATAAAAATATTATTCTTTTTATTAGTTTAATTTTTATTATTATTGATTGTACGTTTAATTTAATATGATATTAGAGTCGGAGATCATAAGTTTAAATCTCAATTTTATTTATATTAAAAATTAATTTTCACGTGTTAAATTTTGGATTAGACTAAAATTGTGAGTAGTCCATACATAAAAATGAGTGTTAAAAATATAATTATAAAGATGTATCTATTTCTATTGGTCTAAATTTGTAGTATTAGTTATAACATATCTAATTTAACCTAATATCTCAAGATGTTTGTGCTTATTGAGTCGGTCTTATGATCGATTTGCGGTTAAAATATTCTTAGATAATTGTAATAATAATAACACAGAAATTGAACATAATTCTATCTAAAAGTGTTGAAAGTTATATTAACTAAAAATTGTAAATTTCATTTAAAAAACACAATGAAACATGAAGAGGTTTCGATCTTGTAAGTTTTTTTCTGTTGAAAGAGGAGAAATGACTTGCACCCAAGAAAAAGAAAAAAAAAAGAAATTGGCGTTTGTCCAATTAGCTAGAATATTGAATTAAAACATGAAATGGCTTAACTAGTTGGGATTCCAGGTATATGTAGTCTTAATGTGTACAACCCAAATTAAATAGTCTCGGACGATATATGTTGAATTTGCGCTTAAACGATATATGTATACCCATACGATGTTTGTAGATATGATCATACGCATGGGGAAATCATAAAGATTTGTAAAAGTCACTTTATAAAACGATAAAAAAACTTTATAATATAAATAGAGAGGCGAAATCTAATATCTAAAATAATCGTAAAACAACGAACAAGTTGACTTAGTGAGCTTTGATAATTACATAAAATGGACCTTCACATAATAATAATAATAATAATAATAATAATAATAATAATAATAATAATAATAATAANATAATCGTAAAACAACGAACAAGTTGACTTAGTGAGCTTTGATAATTACATAAAATGGACCTTCACATAATAATAATAATAATAATAATAATAATAATAATAATAATAATAATAATAATAATAATAATAATAAACAAAGTTGATTACAAAAGAAATCAAGTGATAAACAAATTAATTAAAAGTCTCGAGAAAAAATAAACAGTCAGGGTTCTTTTTTTTTATTGCTACCCAAGTGTTCGGAAAGCGGCGCCGATTCCCCAACCCACACGGTGCTAATAGTTATGTGCACTGGTCACGGGTTGAAGTCACGGCCCACCATCGAGCCCGACTAATCTGGTGTCGCCTCCGGTGACGTGCTTGACTATGACAGGTGAGGCTCCCAGCGGAGATTTGCTCGAACTCGAGACTTCTACTTAAGCGGGGAGGAGCCGCTATCCACTCCACCCCAACCCCCGTTGGTAGCCGGGATTCTTTGAGTAATCCAATTCTCAATTAGAAACGGTAGGAGAATAGGAATTTATATTTAAGCAGTTGAAAATCCAAAATGTAAAATGTAGTTTTTTTTTCATGTAAAGATTTAATTTTTTAATTGTAAAAAAGTAAAATGCATAAATTATTTATTCATTTAGTTATTAGGCTTAAACGTTTCATAATAATATTGCTACAAATAAAAGGAGAAAATGGAAGGGAATGGCAGTGGCAGTTGGACAACTTATGATGATGTTGATAGGAATGGGGATCGTCTTCGACCTATCATTATTTATTCACGAGTTGAGCAGTAATGCACGTTGTAACCAACAAGATTCTCACTTTTTCGAGTATTGGTTCGAGATCTTCAGCGTACAAGACACAAAGAGCTTAATAATATATAATTTTGGGCTCTCTTTGACAAATAGAATGGAGGCTTTTTAGGAGTCTAATAAATAATTTGATTTGATAGATTAATTTTAATAGTATTTAGATGAACTGAAATGTAATGATTATATATAGATTCTAACAGGTGTTGAAATAAAATGTGAGAACTAAAAATATAAAATATATTTTTAATAAAAATTAAACTTATTTAATTTTAAAAAATCGATAAGTAATACAAAAATAATCTCATGAATAATTTGTTTCATAAAATTATTTTTTAAAAAAATTGATTAAAAATAATAATTAATATAAAATTAATCTCACTAATTAATATTTTCATGAAACTTTTGTTAAAAAATATCAATTAAAAAGTAATTAATAGATAACATAAAATTGAATTAATAATGTAACAATAATAGTTTCATAAAAAAATAATTTTTTTTGTAATCAAACATATATAGATAAATAATTTGTAATATAAATAAAATATTTTTTGACAAAAAAATAAATAATATAAAATTATTCCCATGAATAATAAAGCAAAATAATTTACAAAAAAATATTTTAATCTCAAATGTTAATTAGTAAAATATTATCATTATAATAAATAAAAAATTATTAGTTAAAAAGTAATAGTTATAAAGAATGTTATTTAATATTAATATTTTAGTAAAGAAAAAAAATGTCAAAAATTGAAAAACAATTGCAACAACAGCATTTAATGCTACTGTTGCATCAAGATTCGGGTTCCAGTTTTGTGTTCAGGCGTCGATTCTGTCAAACGTCACATTGTTTCGTAGAACTGATTGGAACCTGATTAGAACTTGACCAGGTTCCAATTGCAAAATAGGCCCCTAAAATTCGAACTCGAAATTACTAATTTTCGATCTCTCAATTCGAAATACACATCTATTAATTAAATGTATCGACTAAACTTGATTAAGATTCATACACTTAAATATTAGTACTTGTGAAAAATGTTTAGAATTTTACATAACAAAGAAAGCATCGTGCATTGCATATCTATCATTTAAAACACGACATGCAGTAATCCCGTGAGGCCCTCCTCCCTCGTTATCAAATCCATAAAACATCCCTAGGTATCCGGACCAAAATCGTCAAAAAAATTGCATTTATTACTTATAGCTCCTTAAACCCTAAACTCCCACGTTAAACTGATTAAGAATAAAGAGAATTCTACATTGAAATTCTTACCAAAATAAAAAAAATGAGTTCGAAATAAATATAGATTATAAAATTATCGCTTTAAACATTCCAAATCCCTGTAGAAATGAAAATCAAACTCTAGCAATCTTCCGGTGCTCAATTTTTTTTTATTGATAGATAAAATTGTTCTCAAAGTACGACATTTATGATTTTGCTCATTCACAAACTCAAATTGCAGTCATGCCTCGTCTCATCTCTCTCGACAAATTCACATGGATGCAATGCTCACTTGTAGTAAATTTAAATGATCAAAATACTTCTATTACGCTCGTAGGGGCATTTGGTATGAGGTAATCCAAATAGATTATCGACTATTTAATTTAAAATTCTCAGAACCCACTATATTACCATGTTTAACTGTAATAGATTACCGACAATTTTTACTTCTCTAATAATTTAAATTATCATATCACTAGTAATAAAGATAGCACTCATAGAAGGTGTCTTTCCAGATTACCAGCAAGATGACATACATTTTGACAAAATTATCCGTTCAATCGAACTTTAAAAATATTTATATTTTATTACGAAATAATAGTGTTTAACATTCTCTTCTAATTTTTTAATTATTTTAGAAATATTTAATAATATAAACTCATATTTTGACCTAATCCACTTTTTTTGTTTATATTTATCTTAATTCAATAATTTTGGAGGATATTTTAGTAATTTTTTGTTTCATAATTTAAATTATAATTTATATTATTGCTACTTACCAAATGCTATGATATAATATTACCGATAATTTATAAAGTGGTAATCTATTTTAGTGATGATCTTAATTATCAGTTAATAAAAATTGGGAATGCGTCAAATGACTCCGTAGAGTAAGGTCAATGTGACCCGTCTCGCTCGTTTATTAATTAATATAAACTGATGCTATATCCTTTTAAATCTTTCAAATTCTCTTATAATGACGCATGAAATACTTATATTATTTTTTTAAATTCTTTTAAATATGAGTACTGGAAAAATTTGAATAAATCATTTTCCATTATTATAAATGGATGGTGGACCTCTTCCATGTCCAAATGGATGGGTATGATCCATAATTTTGGCTCGTCGTCTCATAAGTTTGATCCGTCTACGTCTACATGTTCACATGGAATCTCATGCTATTATTGATATTAGAGCTTTTCTTACGGCTCCATCATTAATTTTTTGACAAAAGTACAAGAGACATCATTCAGGGTGCACTTGAATTGAACGAGTGAAATGATGAAAAAAAACATAAAATTTAGTTTTTGAATAACAATTTTTTAGAAAAAAACAGAATTAGTTTTCTCATAATTATTAAAAAAATAAAATATGTCTAATTTAGTGATAAATACATATATGACCTAGACAATCGTCCAATTAATTGAGGAGATGAAGTCGTTCGTCCTATACGAGATTTCGCTACTCGGTCAGAGCTTGAGAGAAACTCTAAGAGTATCCGGGGAATCCTTCGCGAGAGTTCGAGGGTAAAGCCTCTAAATTCTTTAGGATTTCAGTTTCAATTTTGTATTGGCTCTATATAATTTGAATGATTCTGACTTTTGTACCATTTATTGTTTAAAGAAAAAAATCAGTCGCGATATGAGAATGTAGCTTAATTTTAAATAAAACTCATAAATCTTATGTGTTTTTCTACGTGTGATATTATATCTCTCTCGTCTTTTATTCGCAACAAAATAGAACTAAGAGTAAATTATGTCCTTCCTTTAGTTTAAGGGCGGCGAAGGAGACATCTTTTAGATATATTAGTAGTAGTTTTATTGTGCATATAATATGTTTAGTAAAATGTCGTTTGAATGCAAGAACTTATATTCTCATGAGTTTCTGAGAACTAATCGATTAGATAGATAAATTCTGATGTAGTATTTGAATAAAAAATATAATGGTAAAGAATCAAAAAGTTGACAAGATGTTGTAGTTCGATTGGTGTTTGGATGAAATTAGAACTATAAAATATTTTATTTGATTAAATGAAAAGAAAAGAAAATTTTATTTTACAAAAAAACTAAAATAAAAATTATAATAAATTGACTAATAATTTTTTATTATTATTTAAAATGATTAACATAATATAATAATACATTACACGTATTCATAAAATAATTAATAATAACAAATTAAACTTATTTATAATTAATAAAATTGTCTAAAATAATAAATTAATCAGACCAATAAGTTATCTATAGTTAATTAATAATATAAAATAATAAGATTAATAATATAGAGTAATAGTTATAATTAATAAGACCATTACATATAATTTTATTTTTTTAATGTTAGATTTAATTATTTATTTTTTAGGAAATTATGATATAATATAGTTAGAATTATAAATACACATGATTTATTATTAAATTATTATCATGATTTTAGTAATATAAAATAAATAATATAATTATATATATTAATAGTTAAATAATAATTTGACTTTGATCGATTGATTGATCAACATAAATGACACATCAAATATAGAAGCAATAATATTTTAAAATAGAACTTCATAAAACAATTTAGTAAAAAAATACTTTATTATATTGTTCCAAAAATATAAGAGACATAATTGAAAATAGTTCTATAGCTTGATAAAAAAAATTAAAATGACTCTAGAATATACTTTTAGCATACGTAAATCTTCATATTTACGAACATCTATGTCATTAGTGTCATCACATATCAATTATGTTCATCGCATGTATGATAAAAATAAGGAACACAATTCTTCCATAAGCGATGAAGCCCAATGTATAATCGCAATAATCAATAGGAAATGACATATATGCAGATAAATAAGAAGATATAAAATAATATGTTATAATAATTAACAGTGTTACTTTATATTCTTTTTGTCAATAACATTAGTGGTGAGAACATCAGTCGTATTAAAATGCATAGTTCAATATTCAGTATGTTTAACCCCATTCAGTACTTAGGACCACTTTATTCTTTTTCAGTTATCTTATCTTAAATTCATCAAATATTACAATTAATAAGCGAACATCAAACATGTGCAATAAAGATTCAGATTGACCCAGCGCAAGCACGACTAGCTAGGACATGAAGCGCGCATCAATAGGGATAAAAATCCCTAAACATGAGGATAAAAAAAATCCTTGATAGAAGGAAATAAATCCCTAAATAGGAAAAATTGAGTCCCTAGCCAATCGTCAAGATTTTCCTCTTCATACACTAAATTTGATCACAAAATATTAATAGTTTTAAGTCATATTATAAATTGAGCAATATACTCACTTTTAGGTTATTTTCAAGGATTCTAGATCAAAGAAGTGATATCATTCAATTATTCAGTAAGATCAATCGATTGAGCCATTCATTCAATAATATTTAAAACAACATTAGGATATATGATCTATTCAACATTAAGACGTATAAATAATACGAGTTTAACACGCGTGAGAGCGGTGAGAAATGGGACTTCACCGTGTGAAAACGGGCATGACAAGTGATTCATAGGTGTGTCTTCCCAAATCATGACCGTGATCAAGACTCTACATGATTGTTTAGTGGAGTCACGGTATTTCACGACCGTGACGATGTCCCAAATTCATTTTATCTGTTTTGTTATAAAAGCTTGGGACCACATAATCGAGGCTAAATAGGAAAACACTATGTTATAATCAACTATTAAGTTTAATCTTAGCCCAATTAATTTAATTATACTATAAGTTAAATAAGGATTTAAATCATATAGTCTCTATAATTTTTTTATTCAATCATGCATATATCTGATGTCGTAAAGTTGATCCTCAAATTATATACCTAAACTTTCAGATGATCTGTTTTTTCTTTCTCGTCCATGTTCAATTTCTTCATTCTCTTGCTCCGTGCGTTTATTCAATCTTCTTCATGTCCTCCTAACAAAATTTTAGTATAGATTTAAAAAAAAGAAAGTAAAAGAGTATGGAATAAAAGCAATATTTTAAAAATCAGACTGGATAGGCCGATAGAACCGGTTCAATCATGAACCGGTATCAAATCCGTTCTGATTTAATATAAAACTCGAAATTGACAAAAAACTATAAAGAACTGATTTGAACCAGATTGAACCGTTAAAATTGGTTAAACCCATTTTTTTTATTTTTTTTAATTTGGAACTTGGATAGAGTTTTTAAAGGTATCGACAAAATAAAAAAAATGAGAAAACTCAATCTTCTTCATATTTTTTTTTTCATCAGCATTCTCGTGGGCGCAAAACTCCAATAGGCGATTACTTGCATCTCGGCTTCTAATACAAGTAAGTGTTGATTCATTTCTCAATTTCTCTTTCTTTTTTTTCCATATGCATTCTCGTGAGTTTGAAACACAGGAGATCATATTATATTCTCATAACTTATTTTGCATAATAAAAACTAAAATTTAGTTTCATAACTTATTTTTTTTGAACAATCAATTACTTATGTTGCATAATAAAAACTAAAACTTGGTTTAATTTTTTATTTCACTTGTCATAACTTTTTTTGTTATATTTTTTTTTAGCTTCATAATGCTTTTTATCTTTGTTAAAAAAACTTAACTATATTATTTAATAGTGTATAATCATTCTAAAATATATATATTCTCAATTTCTTGACATATCTAATGAGATATTTACTTATTCGATTTGTTCAATCATTTTAAAGTATTAAATGACAATGAATAGCTTATTATTTATTTATATATATAAAATATTTTATTTTGATAAAAATCTGGTCAAATTCGATTGAACCCGATAGAACCGATCCAATCGTGATCCAATTGACACTCCGATCTGATTATGAAAATATTAAATAAAAGAGATTTTTTTCTCTTTTTTATGGCTTATTTATATGATTTTCTAAGATTTTCTCTAACTTTAAATTGGATAGACTTTTATTATTTAAATTTAATCCAAAATCCATAATTAAAATTTATTTATATATTATTTCTGACTTAATTAAAATCATGGGTGTTATATTTATAACTACCCAAGTGTGGCGCACGTATACATCACATGTAATCAGTTTAACGTGCAACAATTTATTATTATTATGGAAAGGGCAGCTAGTGTGGGTCAGAGAAGTAATGACATTTGGTTCGCCGGTAGGTACGCAATCAATCATATCCCCCCGGTGGGTGGTTCCACAAATTTTGAAAATTGAATTAAACGAAAATTAATTAATTAATTAATTAAACCAAGTAATGTTATCCCCCGGTGGGTGGTTCCTCTTTTACCATTTACCACCTACATCATCATGATGATGACGACTCCGATGACCATGACCATGACCATGATAACCACAAAGAAATAGTATATATATATATATATATTCTCGTGGCGTGTCATGATGTGTTCGTTGAATTTGACTCCATATAGTAACAATGAGCTACCGGATAACAACGATTCCTGAATGTTAGTCTTTTGGGTGATTTCATAATGGTCATAGGGTGGTACATATTATGAACATGACTTTCAATATATATATATTTATATTGCAACGTAGAATTCACTTATGATGACTATATCTACGTTCTATGAAAATTTATTTTTATAACCGAACAACAAGAAAACTCAGCTCCAAGATTAAATATCATGTGATATAAAATTTTATATTATTAAATTAAATGTATTACCTAAAGTTTAAGTATATAAAAAATAATATTTTATATTTATTAATATAAAATACATACATAATATACACATATTTTCTTTAAAATAAAAGGATTCAATTGTCTATTAAAGTCATAAGATTGCGAGTGACTATCAATTGGTGTAGTCTCCTTTTCTTCCTTTCAAAAAAATTAAAGTCATAAGAGTCAAAGTATAAAATTTCCGAGAAATCCGACGAAAGGTTCTTCTTTCATAAAATATCACTTGACGCTACTCTTTCCTTATTCGCTAGGCTATCTGTAGTCATATTTGCTTCATTAAAGTAGTGGGTACACAAAAAAAAAAAAAATAGCTAGATGCATGATATTATCTACAATACTCTATATTCTCCATGGGTTTAGGCTTAATTAATCTGCACTAAATTTTTTGAGTCGAGCTTCAAAATCACATCTCGAAATTCTTTAGAGGCTGCCTTCTTGATTCTCGATAGCGCTTTCCAAGCTTCCGCTTCCAGCACCGATAATAGCATAGGTTCATACCATAAATTGATAGTATTGATAGTATGGTTGATGTGCCAATGTAACGTTTAATAATTTATATTTTTGATGTTACTAAGATTTTTGACGTTGAAAGCTACTGATCTTGATTTATCTAACGATCATCTTTCTAATATATGACATGCGATAAGCAAAACAGAGATATACGTTATGAGCACTCACATAGGGAAAAAAAGGAAAATTAATTAAAATAAAATCAAATAAAAAATGGATACAGTATCGATTCTTTATTATCTCATACTTTCATGCTTATTAAATCATATTTTTTACTAATAAACAGTAAATCATACACAAAGAATTGAATAATCCAGAATAAATACAAATAAAGCATAAAAAAGTTCGGTGTTAACTTTCACATCCAATTTGACTAGAAAACTTAAATCTTTTGATCTCGATCTTATCGTCTTTGAATCTACCACCAAGTATTGTTGATAAAAAAAATCAATGTATTGGATGTTATTATTATTATTATTATTATTATTATTATTATTATTATTATTATTATTATTATTATTATTATTATAAAGTAAAATTAAGATTAAAATAAAAGTTAGGGAGGATTCTACCTAAATAAGAGTTTTAGTTTGGGAGGAAAAATAACACCAAACCAGACAGTTTTACAAAAAATAAAATACCTCGAAAAATTTTAATATATATACATATAATATACGCACGTAAAGCATGCAAAGTTGGCAGAAATCCACTAGAACAACACGAGAGAGAGAGAGAGAGAGAGAGAGAGAGAGAGAGAG
>LTAE01005787.1:36209-46762 GCA_001647135.1 Pontederia paniculata | reverse complement strand
CTTTACATACTGAGTTTCACAACTCACGGGTTCTACCCCTGCGAATTCAATTCGACAGGTGATTTTGATCTTTGACAAGTACTGATGATGGTGCTGATGGTGATGCAGCTTGTGGTGATCTGCTTTGCACATGACATAGAATCCTGATTATGTCCTACTGGTCATCTGATAGAGATGGATATTGTCCTGAGTCCTTCTAGTTATTTGATTAGTCATTGATGTCTGGTAGCTTTGTTGGAACTATGTGTTGGATTATTAGTCTTTATATTGCAGAAGGATATTTTAGTTTATATTATTATTGTTATCTGATGTGGCCCTGAGGTTGACCAATCAAATGGTCAAACCAAAGGTAATGATATGATGTGGTGGCGTCTCCAAAGTCAAGATTATTGTCAGGTGACAAGGTCTGATTTTGGGGGCGTTACATTAATGCTTAATAATAGTGATTGATAGCTTATCATTATTTTTTATGTATGACGTTATAGTAAAAACTATCTTATTATTTTATTTTATTTTGAATCACACTTATTTTTATTATTTTATTTATTTTCAATTTCACTTTCTTTGTATCTATTTATATTAGTTCTCCTTCTATATTTTGTCATCCCATTTTCATTTTTACCTAGCGTTATTTTTTAAATTCTTTCTATTTCTTTCAGTATTTTGTTTACTTTGAATTGAGTTGAATCATTTTTTTTGAAAATATTTATTATGTTAAAAGATTTAATGCTTATAAAATGCATGATGATTGATATATTATTAATTATATACAAATAATAATGTTATATTAATTATTTTGCCCTAAGTTATTGCTAACTTTTCAATTATTTTACTTGAATATTTTATTTCAATCACTTTGAAGTTTTTATTTTCATTTCTTTTCCTTATTTATGCTCCTCCTTTTTAATTTCTATTTTCAATTTTGTTCTTGTCAACTGTTTACTTTTTATAAAATTTAATGCTTATCCAAAAGTTATGCTAATTGATATTATTATACTAATAATGCTATATAAATTATTTTAATTCAAATTATTATTCACTTTTCTATTGTTTTACTTAATTTTCAATTATTATCGATTTTTTCCTTTTTTTTCTAGTTTCCATTTTTTCTCCTCCCACATTTTATTCTTATTTCCAATTTTGTTTTTAGTAATCATTTTCAATTATTTTTCTTTTATACAATTTTTGCTTCTACTTTTGTAGTTAATTTTTAGTTTGATTATTTTTTTAAAAAAAGTTGAAGTTGAACTCGGTTCTTGACCAGTTCGTCGGTTTATGGATTTTCTCCGATTTGAACCAATTCCATCCGGTCCAACCTAAATTCGATTTTTGCATCTAAATCAGACCGGACCAACCACCGTTTCGAAATCGGCTCAACGGTCCAGTCCTATTTTAATAATACTACCTCGAATGCCAAAGCCAATAATGGGTATAATTTTAAATAACGTAATTATCATTATTTTTAATAATAATAATAAAATTTATAATTTTAATAATAACAAAATTTGAAAATAAAGTTTAATATATTCATTTCTTATATATATATATATATATATATATATATATGAGAAATATTAGTGTGCATACACAAATTGTGTATGCGCCATGCATACACGCGCTCTGGGTCTTTGGATTAGTATCATTTTAATTCAACGATGTAGATAGTTTTTATTTTGGACCATCATATTGGAAATGATACTGATCCAAAGACCCACAGCGCGTGTATGCATGATGCATACATAATTTATGTATGCACGCCAATATGCCTATATATATATATATATATATATATATAACAACTCAATGGATTCCTTAATTTATAACATTACAAAACTTTGATCCTTTTTTTAATTCAGAATTACTTTCATCTAATTGTAAAAATAATTCATCTTACTTATGAGACTGAGATCGTGTAACACACTACTAAAATAATTGACAGAAAAATATGGTTATTAATATTTATAATTCAAGATAGTCAAGATACAATTGTAAATATAAAAAGAAATATAATTTAAATAATGATATTGAATCTAAGTATATACTTGTAGTATATGAACCAAATTGATAATTTGAAGCTTAATATATGGGGTTCAAACCTTTATATAAATATGAAGCTCAGAGTTCAAATGCATTTATCTGTTCAACATATATTATATATATTATATTTAATTATGATATATCTGAGTACATCATATGTATTCTATTTACTAAATTATTGAATATGAGATCTACTGTTAATAAAAATAAATAAAAAATAAGAATATTAAATAAATTAATCATAAATTTGAAATCTAATAATTTAATATATAAGATACCCGGGTATACAATCATTAAACTATATATATAATATTCAATTCGTTTATTCTTGGTACATCGTATGTTCAGGTCATGTTTGTTGACCTTTAAAAGGCAAATAAAAACATATAAATTGAATATTAAATGTAACATTTCTTGAACATTTAGGAATGATATGGATAATCACATCCATGTCAAACTTGTACCTACAAATAGTTTGAACCATTCATTTTCCTGTGCGGGGTTAAATGAATCCATAATTTGACAAACAGATGAGATATTTGTTCACTTACTGCACTAAAATCCATCAGTTTGTACAAGTATTCAACGTTATTGAAAAATAGCTAGTTGACATAACTGAACTTGATATCTCTCAAGTCAAAGTTAAACACTATTGTTTGAAGTCAAATTTTTTATAAGGTCAAGAAAATAATATGCATTCATGCATATTTATACTCTTTTTTGGGAGCTCAAGCAATAACCTGTTTTTTTTTTAATTGGCATGTGTTTGAATCATTTTTCTTGTTTAAACAAAAAAATGAAGAAGGAAATTAACTAACTTTTATTCTGGCTAAAAATGCATTTATCCTAATTTGACATTAAATGAAAGGAAAATAACTTTCCATAGATTGTTATCCCTTCCATAATTTTATTAATTCAAAGACACCCTCAACTCAAGTTGGTGATAAGAAAGCTACGAAAATAAAATTTTTATTTGCTTACTGTGAGAGAAAGCAAAGTCTAACCACTTCACTAATAAATCTTATTATAGCATAAGTACTTTTAAAAGTTTTTTTTTTCAATTATTTAATATTAAATGTGTGTTGATGTGTTAATCCATTGAAAAAAAATGACTCATGGAAACTTATTAAAGCATCTAGAAAAAGTAATGCATCTTCTCAAAAAATTGCATCACAATTCACAATCGCTTTCTTTCTAGATGGGTGGATAAAAGTTACATCTGCATGCACTACTTCTGTGAACTATATAATATTTGGAAACTTGATGATATCATTCAAAACATATGGCCAAAGTCGTTTTTTTTCTTTGCCCGAGGATAATTGATAATTAATGTTATTAGTGTAGAATATTAAATACTAAATGAAATTTAAACTTGGGTAACTAAATTAATCAACTCTAGCTCAAGTAGATTTTATTCAATTAGTTAAAATTAACTTATTTTAATCACTGTGACTGTTTGAACTTTGGAGTAATAATCTCTGCTAAAAAATGTAAAAAAAAATAAACATGTAAAGTAACCATCCAATATGAATAAGGATTATGTAAAGTAGGGGCAGAGCCAATTGAAAAGTGGGAGTCTTCCACCTCAAATTTTTTATTTTAATGTTGTATATATGTTTATACATATTTTTAGTATTTATAGAACTTTCGCCCCTTAAATTAAATTCTAAATAAATAGTATAGAATTTTTTCTTTTATTAATATACATTTACTATTAAAGCTTGTGTTTAATTATTTTAATAACATATCTCATTAAATATATCATATAAATGAATAAAGATAGTAAATATATCCCTAAAAAAATTGTGATTTTTAATATTGCACATTTTAAGAAAGAGTTAAATAATATTTTGACCATTAATATTAAAATATACGCGAAACAATAAAAAGAATTCCTGCAGTTACTTAGTATGCAAAAGGAAAATGGCAAGCTTGCGAAACATAATTACATTATAGATCTATAATTTATGGTACATTTCATACTTATATTAATTACAAATAATTGATGCATCTCCAAATTCAATTGATTACTTCATATGAACTTCTGTAGAAAAATGATACATGCTCGAATTCAATAAAATGTTTTGTTGATGAAAAAATAGCATTTTATTGACAAATAATTCATTAAATGCGATAACGAAAAATGTAGTTTTGAACGCCCACTATATGTAATAAATGTTGTGCATATGTTACACTTAATTGACACTGACCTTGTCTAATTAATGTCTACAGCAGAAAGCAGATGAGTGATTAATGTCATCATTTTTTTAAAACAAATTAATGTCATCATTTATGTATTTTGATATCTACATATAAATTGAAAACAGACAAAACACATTAAATAGGCTAAAAAGAGAAGAAAAATACATTAAATATCCGCAACCACCAACTTCCAAACATTTTATTTATCCAACATTTGTTGAGAATTTAATCACAGGATTTGAACAGAATAATTTTTTACCATGTAACCTATTTTTTAAAATATTATGATTATTATTTATTAACACTACAAGGCAATCTAGTGGAGAGGACATTTTCAAAATCAAACTCTCGTTAAATGTGAGTGCAAGATATAGACTTACTAGTACTACTCAATCAATTGAGAAAAAAATGGTGGTGCTATCTACTTAAGTAGGTAGTACCGTACTACTTATTATATCCGTCATAAGATGTTAGATCCATGATGAATATAAAATTTTCTCTTTCTTAAATAATTTATTATCAGTTGTTAGATCTATCGTATATTTAACATTCTACGGTTGATAAAATAAATAGTACGGTGCTACCTATTTAAGTAGGTAGCACCTTCATTGAACCTATCAATTGATGGTCAATCATTTTTTTTCCCTTGATACATTGATATGGTAGAGGATTGAATTTCAAGTTCAAACACACAACATCATTCATGTAATGGATCAGTTTTCTTTGCAATGTAGGAGCTAAAAACCTATAAATTTAAATATGAAATATATCAAAATAATTGAATGAAATAAATGATCCAACACAATATCTTGATTATGATATTGTCATATTCAGCGCCCTACTTATAAGACCTTTTTTTACAATTTTTTGTGAATTTTATGCGATCATGCATTTTCTAATCTTCTTATGATTATGAGTAAAATCTTTATCATAAGCATCTTAATATAAAATAAATTAATAAAATAAGAAAGAAAAGGAATATGCAGTTTCATGTAGTTAACACACGAATTCAAATTTCTATCGTAAGAAAAATGATGACGTGAAAAGCTTGAATGATCTCTTAGACATATGAACTGGTAGATTTATATTACAATTTTTTTTTCAATAAATTTGGACAAAGTTTTCAAATGAGGAATTAGAGGAGACTCATTGAACCCGCATCATTTGAACTGATGTGATCGATTAAAATTTTGGGTCAGACTTGATTCGATCTGATTAAAATTAAATCATGCTTAGTGATCTAAATTTTTAATTGAATAGAATTTAAGCCATTGATTTTTAAATCAATGACCCATAGCATGCACATTGGATGCATAGCAAATTGCTATGCACCTCCATTTTTCTCTACAAATAATATTATATATAATATTATTACCCTATAAATTTTTCACAATAAACTTAATAATTTTCCTAAAAGGAATATTATGAGGCTCAAATCTCAATACTAAAAAAACATTGAAAATTAGTGTTTGTTATCTAATAAACAAAATTTAAATTAAATTCGATAAAGTTACGAAATTGTGTGATCTTTTACTCCCAAATAAAAAATTAGGTCACATATGAGAACGTTTCGGTACAATTTTCTCTAATACCAACTTGCAACTGTCGTCATTGCGAACGCAAAACTCCCCATCTCTCTGCTCTTTCTCCCTCATTGGTCCTTCCCTGTTACTCTTACTAACCATTTCTTTACCTTTCTCATGTCCCTTTCGCAACATTTAAGCAAATGTCTCCAACTGCCCCGGAGACGAATCAATCTCCCGTCGAATTGCCTGTCAATAATTTCTTTTTTTTTATCTCCAATGGAGACGATGTCGCCGTTTTCGATCGACTCGGTCAGAACACGAAACCCCCCCACCACCGCCAGCCCTCCTACTTCATTCATCTCCGTCCACTGTGCTCTTTGCATTGTTCCATCCTGCTCGCGTTTGGCTCGCTCGATCCGCTCCGCGTCGACTGGTGAGTGGTTTTGGATTCTCGAGCTTTTTTTGTTGGCGCTTTTGTCCTTTCTTTTCTTGTCATTTGAAAAATTTAGCTTCCAGTTATGAAATTTGAGGTCGTTGCCTTGGTTCGAAAATTTTCTGCTATAAAGTTCGGTTCTTTTGCCTTCTTGTAGGATCTTGGATTATTGAATCGTGTTCCTTTTCAGAATTTTCAATTTGTAAGTGTTCTTTTTTTTTTTTTGCGTGTGTGTTCCACATACTCTATAATCTGCTTGAGAACTTTTAGTTCATGTGCTTGTTTGTCTGTAAAAAAAAAGGTAATTTGTGTGGGTGAGTTTGGTAGGCGACGACTTATCTCTAAGAATGCTACTTAGTGGCTACTAGCAGGAAATTTCTAATATGTTAATGTTTGTCCAGAGCGGCTATTAACAGCGGATGGCAATATAGGCTTCATGCCTCAGGGTTTTACCTAATCATTTTGGAATGATCTCAACTGCGGCATGCATATTAATTATACGTTGTTATATCTTTTTCTCCATGGTTGTGATAAAGTTATGTTACATGTGACTTTATGAAGTTATGACAGTCCTTTCGATGTTAATTTTGGTGAACATTTGTTTCTTTAATTTTGTTTTGTATGTGATATATCAATGAAGTACTTATAGCTCTTGGATAGGAAATTAATATTTTTGCTGTAACTTGTTTGTGCAGGAACCTAATGACGTGCTAGAAAAGAAGCTGAATGATTCAAGATTGATTGCTGCATATTAACATCATTTCATAGATGTCTAAAACCAGTCATTTCACACTTGCAGCCACTTTGGCTATATTATTGTTTAACCTTCTGCAACTCGGGAGCTCAGAAATAAAAACTGATCCATCAGAAGGTGGGTAACACAACATATTTCTTCTTATCGTTCATGGAAACTTATACCCTGGTTCTTGTAAGTTTCAACTCATGTCATTTTTTGTAACCTTGACATTTTGCTCCTTGAGTTTTACAATAATTAAAAGGGAAAATAAGACATCCTCTGTCAATAATAAACCTAGAACATTAATTGTATAATAAGATGTACCTATATTCACTGCTGTCAGAAGTTCATGAAGAAGTTTGCTCATCAACAGCTGCAATAAGTCCTGGAACAATGATATTATAAATGCAGATGCCTTTGTTCTACCCTATCGTGCTTATAACCTTCAATGTCTGTTACATTTTCCTCTAAAAAACAACTGTTACATTGTAATAGATGATGATGAATTACTCATTCGAAGTTAGCCAGATATTGGCAACATATATGTGCATAAGGCATTTGCCAATTATCAACTCACTTTTATTAGTTTTGAAGTATGTAAATTTCAATATGATGGCAATACTAGAGATGCTATTTTAAGGCCATATCGTAACAGTCATAATATTATGATAGTTGTATTTCATCACTGTTTTCCATACGGTTTATACTTCCATGGTCTTGATTCTTCGTGTGGGCTGGTAATTTTTTTTCCCTGTGTTGCAGTGAGCGCCCTGAATGCCATCAGGAGCGATATGATCGATCCTTTGAATAAACTCAAGAATTGGCAATCGGGTGATCCATGCACATCAAATTGGACTGGAATCATTTGTTACAATTCTACATTCAGTGATGGTTACCTGCACATACAAGAATTGTATGAAACTAAAACTTGTTTCAGTTATCATTTGACCATCATTAATCTTCATGCCTGTTGATATTAGCTTATCACAATTTTTTAGTCAAATTGGAGATAAATGTTTAAACTGTTATGATTTTGAAATGACTCTTTTTGCGATTTTAGATAACGAAGTGTAGATGATTTTTGAATTTGTTTGATCTGGTTTTCTGGAACAAGAAACATGTTCCATGCCTATGCCTAGTTTAAACCTCTTTGCCGATCACCGTATGAGAATCAATGACAATAGTACATGCCAGGAAAAGTCTCAACCTCCTTGATATGTTAAAAGGTTCAAATCTCTAATATAAGTTCTTTTGCACTAGTGGATGCCATTAAAGTAATTGAGCATAACTTCAGGATGCATGGAACTCTCAGGTGCATGTCTATGCTAATAGATTAAGTGTTAAAAGCAAAATTTTGTAGAATAGCAACTTGATTAGCTCTCTTTTTTTTCCCGCTCATCTCTTTATTTTCCCATCCTCCCACTTAGTGTTGTAACGTCACCTCAAACATCACCGTTGTTGTTGTTTCTCTTTGACTCGTCCTTATCTCTCTTATTGAATTTAAGTTTTTTGGGGACATAAATGGGGGAGTTTTATTTGTTATTTATCTTTGTAACTTCTCAAGTTTTCATGACTGATTCTGATATGTGCAAGATTGGATATAAGCAAGCTGCTTTAAATTTCGTTACTAACTTAGGAATTAGGATAGCTTATCTATTGGTCTTCTTCGTAGACAACTTCCTCTGTTTGTTTGTGACTAAAGATGTTTGGAGTTCATTTATTTGCTTATGATATTGGTTAAAAAGAAGAGTAAATCATGTTTAAAACTTTATAAATGATCTTTCTTAGTTTAATTACTTCGTATTACTTACATAATAGACAACATGAAGGTCTAATGTAAAGAGTAATTGTCAAATTTTTAATTCGATGACCTGACCATCATTCTTAAAGGCTTAGGTTTATATACATCTTTTATATTTATATTCGAAACACTCCTCACATGTGGGCTATCATCTTTTGATCTAGTTCAATTTGTGGACCATTTGCGAAGGAAACTACTATATTTGTTTCATGAGTTTGTCTGAGTTTACATTCATGATCTCTTGGCTTACTCTTATAATAAGTTTTTACCCAATAAGATAATAATTTTTCCTATAAATCATAGATTTATAGTGTGAGAAATATTTCATCTTTTCTTGCTTTTCCTTTTATATACATATATATATATATTATTTTTAATTCGATGAAGATACATTTTTCTCAAAAATCTAAGCTTTTAAGATGAACTATCTTTGATATTGTTATTCTTATCACTTTCCCTTACATCTCATTTAATTTTATAAATCTAGCATATGATAATTGTAGATATTTAAGGAGTATTTTTCTAATTCGTGAATTTTCAGGGTTCAAATTTTGGCATATAGATTCACTGTGATGCGTAGCATTTTAAGGGAAATTCTTCATTTTTTTCCTCTTTAATTGTGGAGTTATTCAATAGTTTTTTTTGTCAAGAAAGCTTTACTTATGTTCTTTGAACTGTTCAAATTTTTCTTCTTAAAAGAAACTATCCTAACCTTTCTACTTTGTCCTATTATCAAAGTTTTCATTATTTTTTTGTCATTTAAATTATTCTATTATTCATTTTGCTCTTATTATCATTTGAAAAGTCTTGAAAAGTATACTCTAGTATAAAAAAAATTTGGAAAAAAATCTTTTGCCCTTAAAATGTACTTTTAATATTCTTTTACTTTCTTTAAAATATGTCGATAAGATTAGAAGTGTAATTGTATAATTAAAAGAAAAAAAATACAATGGAAAAGTTGAAAGCAGGGTAAAGAAAAAATGGAAATGTTCCAAAGAGGTAAAAGAAGATTTAATAGTTTAAAGGAAACAAAAGAAAATTTACAGTTCTTTACCGAAAAAAAGCTTAGAAGGAAATTAAAAGATAAGTTAAAATTTAATAACAAGCACCTTTTCATAAAAGCTTAAGCTTGTAGCGGCAGACCTTGGTTTATTATATATTCTTAATAGCCCCTCAAAAAATATATTCTCAACAGTGTTACTTATTTGTCCATGTCAAGAAGAAATGTTTTGATGGTTACAAGGAGTAAATGTATAATATATACATGTAGCAAAGGAAAAGACAAAATTCGTTATTGGTTGTCATTTGTATATTTGAAATGTAACAACAGAAAAAGAAAACTAAGTGCACATTCAATAGTTTAAAGGAAACAAAAAAAAGTTTACAGGTCTCTTACCGAAAAAAAACTTATAGTTCAGGGACGGAAATTAAAAGATAAGTTAAAATTTAATAACGAGCTAACCTTTTCATAAAAGCTTAAGCTTGTAGCGGCGGACCTAGGTGATGTAGACTAAACCTAACCCTAACTCTAAATCTAAACTAAATTATCCGCTTAAACCTAATTAAGTTATCCACTTAAGAGAGAATAAACTGAAATCAGAATTTTATTCATCCAACCATCTTTCTATTACAATTTTATGGGGTTTATATAGAGTTCTAAACTCCCATATAATCATAACATGGAAACCTAATAAAAGGAAACCTAATTAAAGGAAAACTAATAAGAAGGCTAAACCAAACTAATGGGCTAAATGCCCATAAAACTAAAGACTAATGACTATAGGGCAGAATGTTCATGAGCTTCTTTGTTCTACATCA
>LTAE01005787.1:8442-21197 GCA_001647135.1 Pontederia paniculata | reverse complement strand
CCACGTTGTGGGGGGTATGGCTACAACGGAACCGTACCATTTTCAAGGGGGAGAGGTGTTACATCGAGAATATTGTACACCATGTGTCTTTTTTTATTAGTGAGCGGGGCTTCGGATAGGTTTTTGTATGGGTGTTTGCACCCACGAGCCCGTTTTTTTGTTGTCCTTTCTAACCTCATGTAAATTATATAGTTCTCAATTTTAATATATATATGGATGCTACAAAAAGGTAGCCATCCTTCCCTTCTTTCAAAAAAAAAGTATGTCTAGGATATAAAAGTTAGTTTGAACTCAAATAAGCCTCTCAAGCTGGATAATTTCTACAAAAAAACAGTATCCATGTTTTGGTTCAAAAGGTAATTGCCAGCAACCTATTACTGGACAATAACATGGGTAGTAGTTGGAATGGACTGTTAAAAACTTGGTATTTTCAAGCTTAGTCAATTAGGAGAAAGGAAATCCACTGTAAAACAATTTGAGTTATCATGATACCATTATTGCCCCCATATCATACTTGTGCTCCTGGTTACAACCCATACTGCAGGTGTTTCAGTTCCTACCAGTGGCACATGCATAATCTCACTTTTTTAATGTCATTTTCAGGTTATATGGGAATCCTGTTTGTACAAATGAAAATAAATCGAACGTAACCAAGTTTTGTCAAACTGGGATTCTACAAGTGGATGAAAACTCATCAACTTCTGAAACAAGTTGTACATCTTGCCCCACAGATATGGAGTTTAATCCATCAGAATCATTACCTTGCTTTTGTGCATACCCACTTGGTGTTGGTTATCGACTTAAAAGTCCAGGCTTCTCAAAGTTTCAGCCATATATCAGCAATTTTGAGCAATACTTGTCATCTGGGCTTGTCTTGACTCAATATCAGTTATACCTTGTTTCATTTGCTTGGGAGGAAGGTCCACGGTTACGTATGGATTTGAAGTTATTTCCACATGGTGCCACTGTTTTTAATGCAAGTGAAGTCCTGCGAATAAAAAGTATGTTTACAGGATGGCTGATTCCAGATTCAGATATTTTTGGACCATATGAACTTCTCAATTTCACTCTGGGATATTATGAAAATGGTATGCTTTGAGAACCATAATTTTCAATTTAAAATTATATGTATACTCTTGAAGTGCATATTTGGCTTCACTTTCCTAATTGTAATGTTCTTGAGATACATCAGCATTTCAGAAATTTTGATTGACAAACCCACAAACAAACCTAAAAACATTGGTCAACAAGAAGATATATGAGATCTGAAACTGTAGCATGGAGACTATGTTATGCACATGCTAAATGAAGAAAAAAAAGAGAAATCTCACAACATATATTATCTAAAGATGGAACCAAAACTTGAATGATGAAATATCGAAATATAATTTTTAATGTCATCGATTGACAAAGAAAGATGTGGTCAAGCTTATCAGTAGATACATGATAATTGTTCTCATAAATAAACTCTTATATTGGCATTAGCTAGGTGAAGATATCTACCTATTACTATGTTATGAAGTTCTTACATTGACAACATTTTTTATAATCCAACTACTTTTGCTGCATTAAACAGAGATTATAAGTTTTCCTTGATAATAATCAAGTTTAGATTCATGCAAGCATTTTGTTCATATTTGATGTCTCCACTTTCTTTTCACTTACTCAGTGATACCAAAATCTTCATCATCTCGATTAAGTACGGGTGCAGTGGTCGGCATTGTTATAGGAGCAATTGCTGTTGCAGCAACTTTATCAGCAATTATAACAATTCTTTTTCTGAGGCAACGCATGAAGTATCTCGTTGTTGCTAAAAAGCGCTCATGTAAGTCCTAAAACTATAATTACAAAAGATGTAACAGCTCTATTTTTTATGATGTATGCTTAACTTCTTTTTCCTTTTGGAAAGATGAAGCCACTGGAACTTTATTTATTTTTTGTAAAAAAGCCCATGTATCATTTGTACCCTAAAGATGAATGAACTTCTGCAATTACGATCCCCTACTAGGTTTTTCTCCTACCTCACTGGTTTTTCTATCTTATGTTTCCAATCATCGGTGCTAGGCCACTAGATAAAATTACATTTAAGAACACATTGAAGCTTGAAAGTTTCTGGCTATTGAGATATGTGCGTAATAAATCAATATGCTTCCATGGGTTTTACACAATTCTTATATTCGATATTGCTTAACTTGCCAAGTTCACATAATAATCCTGAATAGAAGTTATTTCTTGCTCTTAATTATACCATAGGAAAAATAAGGAAATTCTTCTTGTCTAAACTCTAGACTGCATGTTGTTTCCTTGGATATGAAAAAGATATTGTTTTCCTTTTAAAACAACCTATTTGATTTATTGTTTACCACATTATGGCAGCATCAAGGATT
This sequence comes from Pontederia paniculata, assembly GCA_001647135.1. Taxonomy (NCBI): domain Eukaryota; kingdom Viridiplantae; phylum Streptophyta; class Magnoliopsida; order Commelinales; family Pontederiaceae; genus Pontederia; species Pontederia paniculata. Next base: position 18,810 of record LTAE01005787.1, on the reverse strand, counting down.
CCCATTAAGATTGATGGTGTAAGATCGTTCAATTTTCAAGAAATGGCACTGGCTACACACGACTTTAGCTCCTCCACACTAGTTGGACAAGGGGGATATGGAAAAGTCTTCAAAGGTACTTTGGCTGATGGGATGGTTGTAGCAATTAAACGTGCAGAACAAGGTTCTTTGCAGGGCTCAAAAGAGTTCTACACAGAAATAGAGTTGTTATCACGGGTGCATCACAGGAACTTGGTTTCATTGGTCGGTTATTGTGATGAAGAAGACGAGCAGGTCTGTACACATAAAATAGTTTTTTAGTCACATTTGGATATGTAATTTATCTTTTGAGTGATGTCAGGGTTAAATTTCTTTGACCTGGAATATCCTGGTTACTGCTTCTAAATGCTTTTCGTTATTTGGATTACCTACATTGATTGTTATATGTTTCTTTACATACCTATTTAGCAATAGCAAACCCCACCTAGCTTAGAATTTTTGTACAATCACAATTGACTAGTCTACTACAATTAATATAACACTTAAGGTGTGCAATTGACTAGTGCAGCAAGTTAAGACAAAAGAACAATTAGAATATTAGGTTGACCACCCTTCAAAATAAGTATTAGGTTGACAAAGTGCAGGCCAATTTTTCAAGAGAATTAGCATTCATTGTGCTACTGACATATGGCAATTGCAGTCTTACAAAATTTTTAACTCTAATGTTTTCTAATTCATGGACATTTCTGACACAATGCATGAATTTCCTTCACGATCCAACTATTTCAATAAACTAAAAGAATTGTTGTAGTACAATTTGACTTTGCAGGTTTTATCAAAATTTTATGTTTCATTTTCTATTATAAAGACCACTCTGACTTTAGCTTAAGTTATCCCTGTGCATGCTGTCTTTGTGCATATAGTTCCAAATTCTAAGAATGGGTATTTCCCAAAAAAAATCTAGGGGGTCTTTTTGCCTATATATGCGCCATAGGTAATACTACATTACTTGCAGAGTAGAACAAATAACCAGCATATTGTACACATATTTTGCAATCTGTAAACTGTACAACATATAATAAAAAACTAATGACCGAATTTATCCTCACGTATCTCAGTGATGTGACTTGAATCTCATGCGAGGTCTTGTTTTGAGGATTTATTGTATAATAATATTATATTAAAGATATATGACTAACAAATTAATGAGCATGAAAATGATAAATATGCTAGTTTTTGCAATCATGTGGTTGATGCATCAATCGAGCTATAAAGATCCCTCTCAAAAAAGAAATAGAGCTATAAAGATGATGAAAATTAATTTATTGTGCTCCTAAGAAAAAAAAACTAATTTATTTTGACCAAAATGATATTAGGACAATCATAAGACTAGCATTCCTTACTATAGCTGATTTATCCTTGGTTTCTAATACTCCACAAAAATTACTGGAATTTGGATGCAAAAGGTTTTCTGATGGGGTTAACCATTTTGATAATAGATCACAATATATTACTCTCACTTTCTATTACTTTTGGAAAATATAACTATGTTTCAAGAGGTAATAAATAGCTTTACCTTTTACTCTTACTTTGTGGAAACTGATATCAGCGATTTTTCTTAATTGCTTTCAAAAGCTACAGTCTTTATTTGACAAAAATACGAGTCATAAAGCCAGATTTAACAAATAGTTCCTTGAAATTTCCTTTTTGTTGGGCAGATGTTGATATATGAGTTCATGCCTAATGGTACTCTACGCGACCACCTTTCTGGTAGGTATATTTAATTTATAAATGATATATACCCCGTGTCTAGATCAATGTGGTTATAGTCTTTAAGTTTGTCTTTAATATTAAGGAACTTATAATATTATCATAGATAAAAAGTGTGTTGATGTTGAACAAAGCAGTTTGTTCGATAACTTCTGTGCATAATTTTATTACACTTATGTACATTACCAAAATTCTTTGGTATTTCAAGAATAATTGATCAACTCGTATACTTATTTATGCTACACTATTATATAAAATGAAAAACAATGGGTGCTTTGATTGCTTAATTCATCCTAACATTTTCAGGGGTTGGTGCTTTGAATTTTCTTAGGGTTAACAGACTATTTGATGGGTCAACGCACATACATTTCATCTATGTAACTATACTGACATGTGGTGACTGAAATTCATACGGACATAAAACTCTAGGGATGATAATTAGGTTATAGATAAACCATCAATGATTATAAAACCACAAGTATGGGGGTGAAATGGTGACTTGGATCAAACAAGTGTGGAATGGACTGGATCCTACTGTTGCTTCCTTCTTCGAATGATGATTGTTAATTATGTAGAGAATATTGTACAACATGTCTACTATTTTTTTCTGGGGAGAGCTTATTTAAGCCAAGTAATTTTCGTGCGACCATAACAAAAAAAAATACACTTTCAAATTCTCCTTGATGTTATATACATGGATGACTGGCAAAAACACAAAGTCAGCCTTTCATTACTCAGAAAAAAGGAAACTACTTAGTTCCACAATATACCAAATTGATCACTGTCTATAAGTAAAATGTGATCAATATAAGTATACATGACTTACTAGCCTATGCTTGGTAAAACTAAGTGATTTGAGGATAATTTAATAAATGAAGCTCCTCAGTTGGCTTGTTGAATCTCGTAAATCATGCGCATAATCTTTATTTCAAACCATTAGTTGCTTTGTGAAGTCAACATACCTTATGTGACTCCTGGTCAGTGATAAATCATACTGTTGTTCCAAATGTGCATTTTTTCTGTCAAATCCTCATAGGGAAACACATTCCATATCAAGCTGATTCCCGTGCCTCCAAAAACTTGCAGTTTCATTAAAAAGTATCCTAGAAATATTTTATGGATAAAAGGATGACCATAGTGTTTTTCACTAAGACAAATAAAGTTGCTTTGCTGATAAGAATAGAAGTTATGCAGAAAATATTTGCCAATTGACCTATCAAACATATAGTGTATGCAACATCAAGTAGATGCCTCAGCTTTTTTCCAGCAACATAAATGAACATACATAGTTTGATATCTAACATCAAAACTAGTAGCCAAAACTATATCCTTTGTATCATAATCATCCCTCAACTCTAACTTGTAATGAATCCATCTTTCAACTTATTTTTTCTTTTCTGGATGTTCTTTCTGAAAAAAAAACTAGCATAGTTCCTTTTACCTGCTAGAACATGTTAACTGGTTAATATATCATGCCATTGCATTCCTTCACACAACAGTTATATGGTGCTGACGAGCCAATATCACTAGAAGAATAATATGATAACTTGTTATGATAGACAAGAAGGATTATACTATGGAAGAAATTGAAATTTAGGGACAGAAATATGCTACTTCTAGTTGTTCTTTTGAACAGTTTGAAATAGCCTGACTATATGATACATGAGAGTAAAGTTATTTTGTTAATAAGATATGTCTGCATGTACTGGGAATTGAGAAATGGATACTGGTAAGTTGTATGTCTTATAATATGCAAAAGAAAAAGAATAGATGAGAAGCCTCAAACTTCACATTTTGATCATCCACGTCATATCTAATTACTCATGCTCCAAAAAGATGATGTTTTACATCTTGTCCATAAAATCCTAAAACAGCAGAATTTTTTAGCCATTGTTGCTTAGTATAATTAATGTTTAGGTATTTTTTATTTTGCTATTTCTAATTCTCACTTCTTTGATTTCATAGGTAGATCTAAATCAGCTTTAGATTTTCCTATGAGGTTGCGTATTGCTTTAGGTTCCGCCAGAGGTATCCTTTATCTCCACAAAGAAGCAGATCCTCCTATATTTCATCGAGATATCAAAGCCAGCAACATCTTGTTGGACTCTAAGTTTACTGCCAAGGTTGCTGATTTTGGACTATCTCGGCTTGCACCAGTCCCAGATACTGAAGGTTCCACACCAGGTCATGTGTCAACTGTTGTCAAAGGCACACCGGTTAGTGATACACACACATATATGTCAAATTCCTTGTTTACCAATATTTTGCATTCTTCTCGCAGTGTCAATGCCAACTGTTCCTTCTAGCATAATTTACAAAGTCCAAGGAGGAATCCAGAACATCTTTTTTGCTATCTACATCTAATTGGGTCTTAGGAAAATTGACATTATTCACAACTGAATTTCTGGAATAGATATATCCTAATCATGCCTGTCTTAAATGCTGACTATATGGTTGATGCCTGAATTTTGTTAGATCAAGAGATTCTCTTTCCAGTACAAGTGATGATACTTTTCTTTTTCTACAAGGATTCATGTTCATTCAATCAAATATGATTAGGTTTCTCACTTTAGGACTATATAAAAGCAAATGCCTTTCTTACAAGTTTAAAGTCATAAGAAAGATATTGATCTAAAAGTCATAAGAAAGATATTGATATCACATTAGAAAATTGACATGATACTATAGAAATTCAAGATATCTATTCAAATCTTGGCAGTCTATGGTTTCCCTTTTAGATGGTCCACAAGATGGATTAGATAAAAGATGTTAAGACAACACAAGAATGTGTGTATGTGTGCGCATGCACGTGTCTGCATGAATGTATAAACTTCTTCACCAGAAATAGTACATCAATCTTTCACTAGATGATTCAACCCAAATAACAGGATATGCTGCAATAGTATTTAACTGCATATATTTTTCTCTATTCAAAAGGAAAAGTTGTCCTTATAGGAGTGAAAAATGGTTCATTAGGAAAAAAACATATAGCTCCTTGAGGATGTTATGAGCAACTGGATGAATAGCTACTCATTGCTGTCAATATTATTAGCAAAAAACTAAATGGTCGAGTTGATAAGTTAGTCAAGCCTACTTATCGGCATTTTTTTTAAAAAAAAATGGGTGTTTGATAATACCTTTTTGGACTTATACGTTAGTTTGATTCGACTTAGGGAATTACAAGTCTATCCTTTATTTATTAGATATTACCATGAGATAAATAGCTTTCAAACTATTTCCTCACTCGTCTCAAAAACCAAACTATTTCCTCACTCCTTTTTCTTTCATTCTCTCTCCTTCTCCCCTTCGTCATCTCACTCGAGTGGCATCTGTCGATCTTTCCCTCTATTGGGAAAGGTGGTCGATTGTGCCCCCTTATAGATTTAGAGGAAGGCAGCCACCAAATCTTTAGAGGACCCTACCACCCTCCCCTGGCTGCAGAGGGCAGAGGAACTGAATATTTTGTTTGTAATCATTATCACTGTTGTAAATTTATAATATCACATGAATAAAACAGGATGTCTATTAATGGTAGACATCCTTTTCAGTTTTAAAAAAAATTAGTCGTTTAACAATTTGAAGTATTTATAAACAATATAATTATATATATTAAAATATATAGTTAAAACATATAGCGAAAATCTATAATTAACATATTAATTATTTAAGTTAAACCAATCATATGACTTAAATACATAGTTAGGGTGTTTAAATACGTTGTATATAAAAATAACTTGCAACATTCAAGCACTACAATCATTTGGTTGTTACCATAAGCACCTTTATCCAAACACTAATATTCTTTTTCTAAAATCAGTATTAGCACATAAAATGCTCATCAACACTATAATTTGCCAGTGCTAATTTTTATTAGTTAAGCCAACTGGGACATAACTATTTTGATTGTCTATACGATTGAAGAATGTTTCTGTGGTATCTAAGCCTTTTCTTATAAAGGGTTAGAAAAGGAATCAGATCTATTTCAACGGGATAAGGATGTTACAAGAGCTAACATGAAAATGGATACAATGGGATGTGTTATCATTGAACAAATTCTTATGTGATGTTTTCTTTTTTTTTTCTCGTCTTCCCTTTCTACTTATTTAGGAAATGATGGGGCTGAAGCTCATCAAAGATTACTGGGTAGCATGTTTAATGTTTCATAGTGCAAAGTGTTTTTCTTTTTGAGAAGGAAAATGATGGTTACCAACAGTCCCCAATAAACGTCCACTTTCTTTAAGTGATGCTGATTTACATATACTTATTACATTTTTATCCACTCTCCAACCATGTTTTTGCTAGTACTACAATATTTTCAACATATACCTTTTCCGCTCTGAAGATGCATCATTCCTTTCGACCCAAATAGACCCAATATTTTCAACATATCAAAGCGTATTACTATCTTTTTTTTTGGATTGGTCTACCACATTAGTAGCTTATTTAACAGTGTTTTACGTTTATCTCATGAATAAATCTTCATTGCAGGGGTATCTTGATCCGGAATATTTCTTAACTCATAAGCTAACTGACAAAAGTGATGTCTATAGCCTTGGTGTTGTATTCTTAGAGCTTTTGACAGGGATGCAGCCTATTTCTCATGGCAGAAACATAGTCAGGGAGGTAAATAACTTATTATTCCCTTGCTTCAATTTTTTTAGTGGCTTAATTTTTCTGTCAAAATTTCATGTGCAATATTGTTGAAGACTGTTACTAGAATGTCTTTGTAACTATTTCATAATTCCCTTACATCGTGCCAAATACATCTGAATTCCAATATATGGGACAAGTGTTTCAGGATGATATTCTTTTCTATCTGAAGAGACTTATAGGTTAAATTCTGAATTTAGGAGGATCATTACTTCTAAAAGCTTTTGCCCTTAGAAAGAGTTTCATTCACAAACATACATAATCTTTTTTATCGTTTCCTCTATGAACTTGCAAAGAGACTTTGGAATTGGATTTCACAAATTTATGTTTTGTAATTGTTTATCAGGTGACGACAGCCTATCAGACTGGTAGAACAGTCTCGATCATTGACAGTCGTATGGGCTCGTACCCATCTGAATGCGTCGAGAAGTTTGCCACATTGGCTCTTAGCTGTTGCCAGGATGAGACTGATGCAAGACCGTCAATGACAGAGGTAGTTCGGGAGCTTGAAATCATCTTTCAAATGGCACCTGATGCTGATGCTAGGAGTTCCAAATCTTTGGCTATGGATTCTGACAGGGGAACACCACCATCATTGTCCTCGGCCGGCGACCATCCTTATGTGTCATCGGATGTCTCTGGAAGTAACCTTCTTAGTAGTGTTATGCCCTCCCTTTCACCTCGCTGAGGTAGTTTCTTAAAGTTTCTTATATGTATGACTAAGTGAATTGAAGTGGTATCTAATTCTTGATTGCCTTTTCCCTCTTTTTATGTTCCATGTTCTTCATGTTCTCTTACACATTTATCTTCTGATGTAATTATAATGTGCTTACTGTATTGGTCTCAAATTTGTCTACTGAATGATATTGTTTCCCTGTATTTGTTTTCTGGTTTTAAGTGGATAAATATATCGAGGAACACCTGAATTTTATTACATCCAACTATTGGCAAACAATTCATTGCCAACAAAACGGGTGCACTTAATGTCAATACTTTAAATTCTTAAAATAACTTTCTATAGAACAGCCATATATTATTTTCTACCATTCAAGTAACAACTATTCTGCAGCGCGGTTTCTTTTATGCAGCAGCTGCGTAGAGGCGAGCTCGCCGTGAGCTCGCACGGGATTTATTTTTTTTATTTAAAATGATAAAACAGTCATTTAATAAATCAAAGCAATTGGAAAAAAAAATAGAAAAGTCAGATGATTGAATCAAACTATCCAATTGAAAAAAAATATTTCTATTAAATCTTATAGTCTATGAGTAGATATAAAATTTCGTGATAGTCTGAGTGAGATTTATGAAAATAATTTATTATTTTAAGCAATAGAGGTCAGAAGCTGAACAGGAAAATATTTTAATAAAAGTTTAGATATTGAGAAATAGAGGATCATTTTTTATTTTAATTTACACCTCTATTAATCCAACATTATGAACACTTACTTAATTGATAATAACTCAAAATTATAATAATTATATTATCTTTTATATATAACATAGTTTCTTTAAAAAATAGCATGCCTTGTTTTCTCTTAGTAAATATATAGTACAAATGTAAATATAATAAAATAAAAAGTGTATGCATTCGTATCTAAATTTTCAAGGTAACAGAATTTTTATTATAAATAAATTAAAAAGGCTTTAAAGTTAGAAATTGAATTTTGAATAATTTATTACATTAATTCCTTAAATCCATTGACGTCATTTTGTACTAAAAAAATTAATTAAACTATTATATTTCTCAAACATTTATCTTTTATCTTATAATCGAACCCCTAAACTTTAATTGTTAATAATTAATCGTCATCCCATCGGCTCGCATGCTGTTCGCTTATCTAATACTATTTTTGCCAAACATAATCTAAGTTTTGTTGGACATGATTAATCGTCTAAATAACTAATTGTTAGCTTTTAGCAATTTAGTTAACAAAAGTAATAAAGTATATCAATTTGATTAACTAACAAATTCTGCAACAAAACGTCATTTGTTTCTCATTCGAGTAAATCTCAAATTGTTTAAAAATTTTCGTAACTCGATAGGACCGTGGGATAACTATTATATAATGCAAACAAAAGGAACAAGTCGGTTGTTAGTTATTATTGTGACACCATTTCGAGCTAATATGTTAATGGTACTAAGACAAGAAAAATGATTGAGATATTGTTGCCTTTTTCAAATTTTAAATACCATTTCCGTAATAAAATTAATTTCACAAAGAAAATAATAACGATAAATTAAACAAATGAATAATTTTTTTCATGTGAATTATTCCAAATAAACTTGCTATTTAACTCATAAATTTTAAATCAATTGCGTTACAAAGTAAAAAAAGAAAAGAAAAGATGGTCACCCATTCATGTTCTTCTTCTTTATTGATCAACATGTAAATTTCGCCTGGTGTCATGTTCAGGTCAATTAACTCATATTTGACCGAACTTGCACTCGTGTTCGTGCTGGAGTGTTATTAGAATCGGACTAAACACTGACTAGTCACACTAATCCAACTATCGATTGACCATTGAAATAATTTAAAATTCACTCTTAGATTGGGAGCATATTTAGATCATAGGGAATAAGAAATATGCGGAGCAGATTCAGCTCCACATGTATGAATAGTCATTAGATCTATAATAAAAAGCTCAGATCAACACATGAGACTCTTCATTTTAAATGAAGGTAAAGATCCGAGCCCTTCATTATAGATTTGATGACAGTTCATATATGTAAAGCTGAATATGCTCCACATATTTCTTAACCCCTAGACTAAATTATACCAGCCAAAACAGAATAAAATTAGTCAAAATAGAAGGAACTAATCAAAACATATCAAGATCAAAAAAATGGGACCAATTTATTTTAATCAATTAAAAACTTATGCATTGACCCAGACTCCTCTATTAAACAAATGAATAAGTTTTTTTTTCACAATAATATTACAAATAGACTTGCTATTTAACTCACAAATTTTAAATTAATGTGTTACAAAGTAAAAAAAGAAAAGATGTCACTCATTCATATTTTTTCTTCTTTATTGATCAACTTTCACTGTTGGTGTCGTGTTCGTGTCAGTTAATTCATGTTTGATCGAACTCGCACCCGCGTCCGTGCTGCAGTATTATTAGAATCATAATGAATTCTTCGGTACACTAGTCCAATTGTCGATCAACCTTTGAAATAATTTAAAATTAACCCTTACATTGGGTGTAATTCCCCAGATCTTTCCATTTCAAAAATATTCCTATAATCAAATTAAAATTTGAATCATCTCATATTTTATCTCCTCCAAAGATATTCTCATAAGTAGGAAATAAAAATCAGAATTCTGGTTATTTTAAAATTAAAAATTTATTGATTTGTCCAAAGATCTGGACTCTTGGATTATAAATAAACCGCTACCGGTTGAGCCACAAATTTTTTTATTCAGAAGATTACGGTCGGCCATAGGCAAGAAAAATCCCTCTTCCTCGTCTTCCTACGTGTTCTTCGATCTTTCTCTCATCCTATGAATTTTAATTGGCTTATCAGAGGAAGATCCTCCATCTTAGCAAGAGAGATGTTGGAGAGGACGTCTCCGAAAGGTTAGGACAAACCCCGATGGACCCAAAGGAATGTTCCCTGGCGGATTCCTAGTACATCAAGTATAATTTTTTTTATATCTGCATGTATTAGATTTTTCTCTGTTTGTACGATCTCGATTTCGATCTTATAAAATGGGTCGTGTCGATCCGGCACGGACCGCGTCAGGCGGACGGCCGGATCGGGCGCGGCGACTGCACGCCGGCAAGGGCCGGCAAGGGCGACCGAACACGCCAGGCGGCATGGTTAAGGCGATCGAACATGTCAGGCGGTGCGGTGCGGGAGACTGAACACTCCAAGCGGTGCGGTGCGGGCGACCGAATACGCCAGGCGGCGCGGTGCGGGCGACTGAACACGCCAGGCGCTGTGCGCGCCTGGCGGCGCTACGC
>LTAE01005786.1:12861-27411 GCA_001647135.1 Pontederia paniculata | reverse complement strand
CCCCGCGGATCCCCGATCCCCGCACATATATATACTTATTAAAATATTTTAAAATTAATTATATTAATATAACACTACTTATCTAGTTTTATAAGTATTTATTCATAAATACAAATTATAATATTTAAATACATATATGAATAATATTATATTTTTATGATTTTATTGGATATTTTGTTTTTTTTTTAAAATATCTTTTTATTAAATTCCGGGGAATGAAGGTCCCTGTGGAGGTTCGGAGATCCGCGGGGACGGGGGCGGGGAATTTAATTCCCTCGCCACGGGGATCCGGGGCGGGGGTGGGGACAAGGACAGATTGATGGAGTCGAGGCGGAGAACATATCCCCGTCCCGAATAGGGGCGGGTGCCATTCCTATATGCAACATATGATGCCAAAAATGTAGACCGAGTAATCTATAGGTGATTACTGACTAGTCCAATATCATCATCTATAGTCATTGAATTTGATAAATATATGATCCTTTTCAAAAACTTTTATTGTTCTTTCTTGATTAAGAACCCAAGTAATTAGTCTGAATCATCAGGAGCATAAAACTGAGAAGAATTCCATTAGCTCATTTGGGTTCATCCTCACAACAGACCAAAGAATACTGGAGAAAACAGCTTAGATTTCACAACAGAGCATGTCAGCCGGAAGCTGCTTGGCATGTATTTCACGAGTTATTTGCAACTCGGTGGATTTGTACATTTATAAACAGCAGATGCTGGTTGCTTGTAGTCAGGTATGCTGCCAGGATCTACAACTCGGACTTCACCAGGGCGAAAGAACAAGTCGCTGTGCCTGCAATCCACACACACAAAAACGAAGACAACTTAGCTCTTCGTATCTGTAGTTATCATATTAGTATGTAATGATATTAGGTGATAAATCAGATAAGTTTGACACAATTTGTATTATTGTGTCACAAGAATGTACTAGAAAGGCGATTAAAAACAAGACAACTTTTAGATTTGGGGAGACAAAACAGTAAGATCCTACCTGCGGAGATCAAGTCCGACTAAACCAGCCTGCAGAACTGTTAGATTGTCTGAATCTGGGGAAACAATAACCACAGTATCTCCAGAGTACTGGGTTTCTAATATGGACATGAGCTGGGTCACCCTGACAAACACATCTGCCACGCTCTCATTTGGTGTTCCATCATCAATTGGAGGTGGCTTGCTATCAGCAGAAATGCTGTCTGATGCATAGACCTGAGGTCCATCTACATGTCAGGTTGAAGAATAAAAATACATATCCTACCAAAATCAGATAAACAAAAAGATGAATATTGAGAAACATACTGCCTTTGATTAATATTGTTTCATAAGCATTATACTTATAAAATCCCACAATTTGCTTGTTATCTACATTTTAGATTAAATCAATTAACCATTCAAATTTTTGAACTTTGAAGGTTCTTATTAGTGATTCAGAAGTTTATGCTATGGTTTCTTTCAGTGGGTGCTAGCAAGATTTTATCTTGAACAACTGCACTCATCAGCCAAACTTGTCTGCCATTTTTCATTTGAAGATTTCCTGCACCAGTTCTTTGTTTTTGTCATTGCCATTCATTATTTGAAATCAAATCCATACTCATAAATTATATTAATCTCATGTAGTAAGAGAGAGTAAGCAATTTGAATGCCACACCTCAGATAAGGATCCTAAGCTTCTTCCTTCAAATGCTCCCAGACCTCGCGCGTCAAGAAAGCTGTACTCAGGCACGATTCGGCTGCCAAAGTCGAGCACAAGACCAACTGTGATTTCCCAATGAAATGGAGCAACCCGTGGCTGCAGAGCAATTACAAGAGGCATCGATCTAAACGTACCGACCTGCGGTCGATGCTGTTGACGGAGGCTATGATCTCGGCTGCCTGATAGGAGCGCTGGGTGATGGACGGCCAAATCCAGCAGCTGTCATCGCAGGCCCCCAGGCGCTTGAGCTCGAAGGCTGCCCTGGCGGTCTGCCTGGCGCCCTCCGGCGAGAGGCCGCTGTCGACGGAGGTCTTGGACACGGGGTTCGTGTGCAGAATCCCGGCGCTCTCGTACTCGGACTCGCCCGCGCGCACCAGGAAGTAGCGGTTGGCGAGGCGGGCGGGGGGCATGCGAAAGAGGCCACGGGCGTGGGCCGAAGGCACCTGGCGGATCAGGTGGTGGACGAGAGGGGCGGTCGAGAGGCAGAGGAGGAGACCTCTACGATGGAGGAGGTGGTCTACGATGGGCTTTCGAGGCGGCGGTGACGGCGGCGGCGGTGGCGGGAGGGAAGGCCGAGATATGGGTGGAGCCGGAGAGCTTAACATCCTTCCAGGACGTCTGGTTGGATATTTGCGTCCTAACACACAAAAAAAGAGAACTATAAAAATAACGGTTTTAATATGCAAGATTCTCGACCGTTTGATTATTGTTCTAATGGCTGAGATCTAATCTCATCTATTCCGGACAAAGTGGAGTCTCCATCACAAACCACCCCATCGTTCTGCGTCGCCGCCCTCGACTTCTCTCTTCTCCGCTGCTCGCCGGACGCCGCCCGGCGTGTCGTCCAGAGAGCTGTCTCCGTCACGGCGATGCCGACCCACTTGCTGCCGGTAACTTCCCCTCAACTTACTCTATCTGGAGCTCGGTTTTTCCCTATAGTTGTTGACGGGGTGAGTGCAGGGTGTTCTATTTTGTGTCTCTAATTCTATGTTTATATTCGAGTAGGTATGCATTTGATGGTTCTATTTATGGTTTACGTTTTTTTAGGAAGGTATCATTTGCCTTCATAGCACTTATGTGCCCAAATGTTAGTTTCTACAGATCTAACGAATTAGGAAACATAAATCCTAGATTAGTAAATTATCAAGCAGCAGTTCATAATATGTTTTGGTTCTAAAGATGTACATATTGTAAATGTGAATTGTGCGTTCAATTGGATGCTAGAAACATCCACAGTCTTGTGAGCTTAAAATTCAGATAAAAGAGCCGATTGAAACCCTTCATGGGTGAAGATTGGTGCCCTTTTTGTCGGTTGCAAGAGAAGGGCTTATAATGAGCATTCAGGCATTCACATAATCCAATGTGATTGATGTAGTAAGTGGCCCCTCAATGACAAGCTTTCTTTCCTTCTCTGAGTTACTTTCTCCTTTCTCCCTTTAGCAAACAAATAGAAAGCTTGGAGGCACTTATTAGACATGACTTTTATGTCGCCGAACTGCTGATCATTATCGGAGTTCAATTAATGGCAATCTTATGTCAATCATTTAAATTTTGTTTTTTTAGACGCCATCATGCTCCAAATGCATCTAACAGATAAAGACTAGTCTTATTTGGCGGATAATTAATCTAATCATATTCAATCTCTCTTCTTTGTTCATAATTAGCATAATGTTCTGTAATCGAAAAAAAAAGCATAATGTTCTTTGTGGAGATAGTCATAATATTGGGAATAATTTGGGCGTGAAGATATATTGGTGTTCAACCAGATTACTTACCAAAATTGGGAATGAGATACAACTATGTTTCTTTGTAATACCAGTTGGCTCTGAACTAACGGATATGCATTCAATTAAATTTCCACCTCATTTGTTCCTATCGGGCTTTCCCAAAATGAAAATCTATGCCTGTTAGGACTGAACTTTCTATGTTTTTTTTCGACTGAACTTTCTTATAATAAAAATCTTAAATTTGTAGGTCACTTGCTATCAGTTCATTCCAGATTTATTACAGATATGCCTCTTCAAAAGGTTCATGGAGACATGACTTGTTGTCACTAGAGATGATTGGGAGAACAAAAATAATCAGGACAAGACAATATTTACGTACGTAAGTTATCTTTAGTGAGAGTTCTAGCAAGTAGCTACTTCAGATTTGAGGGTCAAGGAACAAAAAGTTGTTGGCTTCGATTTTCGTGCAATTTACGTATCAAAAATCCTTTTTCTCTGGGTAAATAAGACCTTTGGAATATCTTATTTTCTCGGAGTATCAAAGCTCTTATAGATGATATGTTTCGTTCAGATGTCTGTTCGTCTAGTCCTGCCAAGATCATGATTATTGAAAATATTTACAACTTGTGATGTTGTACACCTCTAAAAAAACTTGCGATTTATGCATCACGGTAGTGACTGCAAAGAGAGAGGATACCTCATTTTTCAGAGGAGCTAGTACCTCATTCTACCTAAGCTGCAAATAAGTTATTAAAACTATTAAATGCTAAATTATCATTAGATCTGTGTAACTTTTATTAAGGGGAATAAATCTGTGCAGTAACCATGAATTGCTCTTTTGTTTTTTTTTTGAACTATTTCTTTTAGGCTAAATAGATTTTTTCCTCATAATTTGTATAGCTGTCAAGTAGAGGTGGAGGCCTTCAGGGGCAACTACATTGACTTGAACTTGCTAAAAGGAAAAATGCCATATGTATATCGATTGTGGTTGAATTGAGTGGTATCGTCACAATACATTTTAAGCATTATTAAACTCTTACTATTTCAGTTTTACCATTGTTACTAGAATGCTATGATGAGAATGAGTTAGTGTGGCTGTTTTCCATCAATTTTGTTATAAAATACTTCTCGAAAACTCCTCAAAGAAAGAAATACCCCTAAGAATGTGTAGTTGAATAATGAAAAGAAAATATAAAATTGGGATTGGTGTAAAATGAATTCCATATTAGAATTATTCCAATTGTTGTGATGCTTTTAGTGATCTATGTTGAGATTGTGATGCTGCAAAGCTGTTTGCATTGTGAAGCAAATGCCCTTGACGCATTTTCTGAAAGATCTGTGGAAGTTTTTTTTTCAATTTCCAGTTGATTACTAAAGAAACTCATGAAAGAAAGAGGGTGGACAGTGGAAATGGATTGAATCAGTAGGAGTTTGTATCCATATTTGTTATGTAAAAAATCCTTGTGCTCTAATGGTTTCTGAGACAAAGTTGCATTCTTAAAACCTGGCTCTCTTTTTCAAAACTGGCTCTCTTGTTCGAGGTGATATCTCGGTTCTCTCTCTTAAAAAAAGAGGTATTTGATTCTTGATGAGAGCATCACTTCCTTTCTTGTCTTCAGACATTGGAAAGTGTTGTGCCAGAATTCTCATATTATGTTTTCATTGATCCATTTGTTCTTTTGAAGACGTGAGTTTGCTTTGTTCAATTTCAAGTCCTCACTAGAATAGTGTGACATGTCTCCATTTGATATAATATGATTGTTCCTCCCTTCCTTCAAAAAACCAAATAAAGCAACACAATATATAGTGCATCAGATTTGTTAGAGATCTTCCTGGTGCATTTAGGCGTTACAGTAGTAGAATAGTTTGGCTCGCTTCAGTCAGATATACCTCATATTGAATCACTATACTTCTGATTTTTTTCCTTTAAAATTACTCAAGTTGGTCGATTGTCGCCTTCAGCCATCTTTCTAATCTTGAGAAAAAAATCTTTTGTGCTACCCTTTCTTTTCCCCTCCTAGGAAGAAAAATGAAGGTAAAAATACTGAAGTGGCATGCTGTGGCTTCTTGGTTGTGGAATGCCCAAGATGCAACCTGTGGAATCTGCAGAATGGCATTTCATGGTTGTTGCCCGGACTGCAAATTTCCCGGCGATGATTGCCCGCTAATATGGGGTGCCTGCAACCACGCTTTCCATCTTCACTGTATCTTGAAATGGGTCAACTCAGAGACACAAGAGCCTCACTGCCCCATGTGTCGCATAGAGTGGCAATTTAAGGGCTGAAGCAATGCATGACTTGAATTGTTTGCTATCAGTGTTTGCTCCTGTGGATATACTCAGAAACTGTTACATTGTTTATGAAACATGATGACCTTTATACTGCTTATAGTCTAACTTCTATATTAATTGAAGGTTTCTGATTGGCAACATGATAATCAAAGTTCAAATTTCGGTAGGAGGCCAAATGGGGGTTTTATTCTGTAGTACTTAATCTCAAATTTTCTAATATCTTGGATTGTACTAGATGCTGAATTCCTTTAAAATATCGATCACCTATTCTCATTTTGAGAAATATTCAGCTATATCTGAAGAGGCATGTGGTCATTGATCAGGGTGTCTCACATTTGATGATCTATCTGTTCTATATGTTTTAGTAAGTGGTTATAGTACAGTCATAGGCAATTTCACTTGTAGAAAGAAGTCTCAAGTTGTGGATCAAGTATATATAGAAGTAAGGTTGAAAAGAAGATTGAAACCTTTTAATGAAGGTTACTTTTTAGAAAGAAGTTGAATAAGATCCAAGGTACATCCTATTTTCACTCATACTTCTAATGTGACTCTTAGTTAAAGATATATTGAGTACCTAACCTCTTGAGATGTGGCTCATTATGCATACAAAGGAGGTGTAGTTGTGGCACTTAGATATATAACAGGTATAAAGCGGATAATATAGATAGTAGTTAAGGTATTACGTATAATTCTCTAACAATGGCCTAAAACCACTAGGATAATTCCGAGGCACTTGTAACTTGAGCCAAATAAGCGGCACCCAAAGACCAATTGGATCAGCATACCATGGCAAATGGGGTGGATTGAAGCATCCGCCAGTATTTATTGAAAGTCCACTTGGCAATTATCATGTGTTGACCAGAATTATGTCTAAAGGGTTTATAAAAAAATCAATTATTATGTGTGTGAATGTGAGTGTTCATGTTGGTATCAATGTAAAAAGACGCCAAATCTTTACATTCAGTTTTGTTAAACTGGATTACATTTATGCTATCATGAAGCCTACTTTCCCTTTTTAGTAGATAAAATGTTGACATCTTAAGAATCTATTTCTTTCCTTTCGAAAACTTCTGAGCAATCTTTTTTCTGATTTGTTGATGCATTCTTTTCACCCTTCCTTTGCCTTGGGATTTTTATTTTTGAGCTGTCACTGAAGCTAATTTTCCTTGTTTATTTTCATACACCCAGTGATTTTGATGAAGGCAGGCACCTTCATGGTTCTCAGGAATGCAAAAGTCAATATGTTTAAGAGATCAATGAGGCTCGCTGTGGATAAATGGGGCTGTGTGTAAGTAGTCACAGATCCAACAACTTTTGAGGTGAAGGAGGATAACAACCTGTCATTGATTGAATATGAACTTGTAACTGTCGTGGAATAATAATGTGAAATAAGATATTGAAAGGTACTGCTCCTGAATGACAAGAAACGTTGTTCTAAGGTTTCTATGGTGCCAGATTTGTCAGACATTAGAGACATAAAACACGATTGTGCTAGAAATATTTGTTACCAATGGGTGCTTATATATCATGTAAAATTTCATGTTTTTAGTTATAAAATTAATTAAATTATCGGACATTTTAGTTCTATTTTGGGGTACTGATTTGTAGTTGCTTTATTTCAGTGTCATCTTTCTGTTTTCCTGATTGCTTTCATCTCAGTTTAAATTTGTTATGAATTTACGTTTGCTGTTCCATGGATGCCGCGACTTGCCTATTTAAAGGTTCTGCTTATAATCTGGAGATGTTACTGAGAGTTATTTCCGTCAGATGTTTATATCTTCTGTTGGAATTCCATATGATATTATGTCAGGTGAGTGTCTGTAGTTCGTTGGCATCCCTGTTCAAGTGAGATACTAAGAATATGTTCTTGTTGTCAGTATTCTCTTTTCGAAGTATTAATCATATAGGTATGTTTTGATTACTAATACGATCGTATGTTATCCATTTCCTATAGGAGACTGTTTCTTGGTATGATCTTTGTAATCTGCTATGGAGTATATTCATGAATTATTGAGATATATCTCTTTTAATTGATAACCTATTTATATATGGAATCCTTATGATATATGTATGAGTATTATTTATGATTATAAGGAAGACCTTTACATACAACTAATGGGATGTGGGCCTCTCTTGTATCCGTGTTCGTGCAGGCGATGACACATTTTGTAGGATGGCTTGGGTGGCGGCACTCATGATAGATGATTGCACATATGAGAGTATTAATGGTCATTGTGTTAAGTTATTTATTTTTCTTTCTAGATTGGGTCATGTGTACTCATGTTATAAAAATTATATTTCAAGTTCATGTATGGCCTATGGCCTATGGGTCTTTCAAGTTATAAAGTAGAATGCAGAATTTTATGTGGAGGATATGTATAAACACAATAGTGAATTTTATGTTAGAGTCTATTATGGATTTGGACTGGATCTTAAAGATTAGTTTTCGCTGCAAAATATCAAGTTAAGTTTTTAAATTTAGTGTATTTCAAATTTTTCGTTGTATTTAAATCATGATGCAATAAGAAAAGTCCATGTAACGATTCAAAATATCGTTTGGGACACATATGTCCTTGGTCGGATTTTTGGGGCGTAACATGTTATATATCTTCTGTTGGAATTTCATATGATATTATGTCAGATGAGTGTCTGCAGTTCTTTGGCATTCCAGTTCAAGTGAGATACTAAGAATCTGTTCTTGTTGTCATTATTCTCTTTTCAAAGTGTTAATTGTATAGTTATGTTTTGATTACTAATCTGATCGTATGTTATCCATTTCCTATAGGAGACTGTTTCTTGGTATGATCTTTGTAATATGCTATGGAGTATATTCATGAATTATTGAGATATATCTCTTTTGATTGATAACCTATTTATACATGGAATCCTTATGATATATCTATGAGTATTATTTATGATTATAAGGAAGACCTTTACATACAATTAATGGGAGGTGGGCCTCTCTTGTATCCGTGTTCGTGCAGGCGATGACACATGTTGTAGGATGGCTTGGGTGGCGGCGCTCATGATGGATGATTGCACATAGGAGAGTATTAATGGTCATTGTGTTAAGATTTTTATTTTGCTTTCTAGATTGGGTCTTGTGTACTCATGTTATAAAATTATATTTCAAGTTCATGTATGGCCTATGGCCTATGGGTCTTTCAAGTTATAAAGTAGAATGCAGAATTTTATGTGGAGGATATGAATAAACACAATAGTGAATTTTATGTTAGAGTCTATTATGGATTTGGACTAGATCTTAATAATTAGTTTTCACTGCACAATATCAAGTTAAGTTTTTAAATTTAGTGTATTTCAAATTTTTCGTTGTATTTAAATCATGATGCAACAAGAAAAGTCCATGTAACGATTCAAAATATCGTTTGGGACACATATATCCTTGGTCGGATTTTTGGAGCGTAACATGTTATATATCTTCTGTTGGAATTCCATATGATATTATGTCATATGAGTGTCTGCAGTTCTTCGGCATTCCAGTTCAAGTGAGATACTAAGAATCTGTTCTTATTGTTATTATTCTCTTTTCGAAGTATTAATCGTGTTTATTACTAATCTGATCGTATGTTATCCATTTCCTAGACGAGACTGTTTCCTGGTATGATCTTTGTAATCTGCTATCGAGTATATCCAATGTTCTGTTGTCTCAGTATTCCTTCCCACCATCCTAAGTTCAGCTGTTAGGCTCGTAACAGCTTTGAGCTTAATTTTGAAGACAGATGTGTAATCAACTCAAATGAATTTTTAAGTAACCCTGTCAACTATAAATCGGCCTCCATACTTTCTGAAGGATCTCTTATCCAAGTATGTAATATCACAAAGGTTCTGAGAGTATCGTGAAGGTGCTCACGTGGATTGATTTCTGGTGATTGACGCTAGAATTCATTTGCCTCAGGTACCATGTTAATTGTCCAGTCGCAGAGCATGTTTTAGGCGCCAGATGATGGATGTATGTCCCCAATGGATAACGTCTACTAAGAAGAATATTTTGTTTCAGTTTACCCGCAGTGACATATGCAGCAGAACTGATAGCGAGTTGTCAGATAATTTGGGCTGTGAACATTCATAAAAGATGTCACTAGACGAAAGTGAATTATACGCAAATGCATTTCACTCTTATTTTCACTAACTTTTTCTCATATTAGGTCTGTCTAGGCATCCAATCCAATATATACTGGCAAGTAACAACATACCACCTTGGAAGCACATTGAGCAAAACAGGCAAAGCTTCGTCAGAGAAGCTTAAAAGGACTCGTGCAATCCAATCATACCATCTTTGGACCTTCGACCTCTGAGACCTCTAAAATCCCCTTTGTCTTTTCGGTACATGCAGAGTTCTTCGATATTTCAGGTGAGGGCTCAGTACCTCACATCTGCCTCCCGGTTATTTCTCCCAAGTAATTGTGCAGGCCGAGGTTCCAAAATTTTGTCTTGGACTTTCATGACATGTGGGAATTTTATGCAAGAGTGTAGACAAAGCCGTTCCCTTTCACTTTCCAAGGATTTAGAGGGATCTGTGACTCCTACAATACCAACCAGGACCAGGACATGGTCCTCTGATCACAAGGAGGTTCTTCTATCTCTATCGTAGTAGTATGTCTTCTCGGTGTTAACAAAAGAGCCAAGGGGACCGGACCTTCTCTGTGAAGAAGAAGAAGAAGAAGAAGAAGAAGAAGAAGAAGAAGAAGAAGAAGAAGAAGAAGAAGAAGAAGAACGTATCATCCTTGGGGAATGGGTGTTCTAAACTATGGACAAATGTTTGGTGCCTCGCTGGGCCCCTTCTCGTTGCAGATAGGTCAGTTTGATGTCTTTGTTGTTGGAGGAGGACACTGTTAATCTGAGCAAGATTCCTTAGCATTGTAACCTTCAGAAGGTGATATATAATTTCAGCAGTTGCTGAAATTGCAGACTCCAACTAACGTAAGATATGATACTGATTTCTTTTTGGGTTGCATATGGAGGCTCATAACTGGATACAAGAAAATAAAATATAAAGGAATATACAAGTTTTTACTAATAAGTATCATTACACTCACGTCCTCATTCCTAATATGATAATGATGTTTGAAAGAGGTGGCCTTTTTACGCCCCAAAAGTTTACTACTGCTCCAAGCTCATGCATGCATGCTTCTCTTTTCAGAGTGAGCACTTTGGACAGTTTACGGTCTGATGAGGCACTCACTCCTGCAAGCTGGAAGCATGATGAGCACGAATTATTCACGCCCGTCAAAGAATCTGATAACAGTTGATCCACTGACTGGTTGCTAGCTCCACTTTTCATTTGTAATTTTTCTTTTTTAATCTTGATACCTTCATACCAGACTCAGTAATCACCTTTCTGAGAACCGCACTGTAATGTCCCTCCTTCCTTGGTGTAAAAACCTGTCTGTGGGTCTTGGGGGAGTCTCCATCAAAATGTGCTCTTTTACTGTAAATAATGCAATTCTTTTACTGGCGCAAAAAACTTTGCACCCAAAGCCTGTCTAAAGGTTCATGCACTAAAGGTTCATTGAAACTGATATGAATCTTCATGGCTGATCATTCATAGAAATCACCACTCAAGAAGAACACAGAACACAAAAGCATTTAAAGTGTGCACAGACTGTTTTCCAAGTTATACCGTTCCATGAATGGTGAACTTGTTAGCCGACGGCAGCCGTGTCTTTCGTGTTCCAATCTGGCAAACAGAGCTGGTCCGCCTTGCAAAATCATGCTGTGGTGGAATTTATATTCCATGTGCTTTCTCACCTTTGCTTGCTCTGCCTTCCATATTAACATTGTTATCTCTTTTTTTTCACTTTGCATGCCAAATACTCTTTATTCTCTGTCGAAATGATGAGAGATGATGATGCTCTTGTGAACACAAAAGCCTTGCAGGACGGTGTAATCAATCCCCGTGCTCTCCCTCTTTCTTTCTTTCTTTCCATCTCTTGGGCCATGTATTGGTGAATGATTTAACTGACTCCAACACATTATTAATTAGAAGTTTAATGATCCCATCTATGCATCATCTATAGTTAAGAATTGAGTGTTCTTAAAAATCCATGGCCAAGAAGAAAATAGTAGTTTTAGACCTTCTATTCTCAGTAATGGAGTTGAGAAAGGCACCAGTGGAAATGTTTCACCCATCAATAATGCTGAATGCTTGCACCACTGCTGCATGTTTCTTTCCACGCTCCTTTATTGAAGTTAAGTTAGATGGAACTCTGACAGGGATAAAAGGGATCTGAGTGAGTAGATTAACATGTTGTTTTTAAGTGCAAAAAATGCCTTTAGGTATAAAAAATGTTTTATCCATTGATTCTTAATGAACGCGATTTAGAAGAAAGTATCAGCTTTTGTTCAAGTGTTGTTTAGTTTAGTAGCCTTATGAAACTAAGATCAGCCTGTGATCACTGTTGGAAGAATGATTAGATCAGCTGCCAGAGAATCGAGAAAGCAAAAGAAACAAAGGCACAGAAGGCAAAAGAAAAAGAACAAAAAAGACGACGATCAAACTTTGAAGCAACAGTATCAAAGCCGATTTAAAAGATGAAATAAAAAAATAAGATGCAATAATGAGTTAGCAAAATTAGATTTTGATAGTGACAACATTGGATTGCATTTGCTGTAGAAAAAAATATGATGATTAATATGCTCCTTTGATGAATGCTTTCATGGTCAAAGACAAGTCAGCACTCATGGCCACTTTGATGCTCATTTGTCCTGTAAAAGTGACCCACTCCTCACCATAAGGACTTGGAATGCTCTCTGAGCATTGGAGGGTAACTTTTCAATCATTTGATGGATGATGATGGAACTTAGATGAGAAAATTAACCTTCAACACCTTCCTGAGATTGTAATGTTTAATGCAAGTCAAAAAGCATCTCTCACATCATTACAGAACTTAAATAGAAGTCCCCTCTCTTTGGAGCAAAAATTCTGATCCCCAATTTCAGATACCTCTCTCATGTCTTTGTGACAGATGGAACCTTTTGAACTCTCATTCTCGGAAAAGGAAACTTGTATGATTCTACTACCTTCGACTTTTGCAGCTTTTTCGTTCTCTTCAACATCCAATACCACCCGCATACGACACAAACGGTATGCTTTTCGAAGCTGACATTAAGATTCTCATCACAGATTACAACATAATACAAGCCCCTTCTTCTTCAAAGCTGCCAAGCGCTCTCACCTCTCTTTAACGCCCAGCTTTAGACTCTAGCACTCATTTTTCTTGAGGTGCAAGCGTGTCCTGTTCCTCCCTTCCATATATTGCTCTTTTATATTCTTTTAATTGACTTCAATTTGTAGAATAGATAAATATAACAATTCAGATTAATCTTTCAGAATAATTAGTAGCATATCTATTTTAATAAAGTATTTAAATCCTGAGCTCATTATTATAATTTGTAACACAGTGTGACGAATTGTATTTGAAATTTGAGATAGAAATCCTTCTGAGCTTTGCTTGCTGATTACAGACTTATCCATTGATGTTTAGATTCTGGGGTGAACAATGACACCATATATACCGAACGTTATCCATCAACTGATTTCAGCAAGAAGGCACAGTGATTAGCTAGCACATAGATAATTGATTACATGAAGCTCGTGCAGTATTAAGGATGGGCCATGAGGAGGAATAATCCAGTGAAGACCACATGGAGGATCATGATGATATATCTCTCATTAGTATCCAGCCAGTGGCTTCAAGGAGATCTCTTGTAATCTCTGTTACTTTGGCACTGTTCTTTTGGCCTTGTAAAATAACTGTGTATCTTATGCAAAAAGATATATGATGATTGAGTATATTAATAAAAAGGAATGTGCTGTTATATCATTGTTGTATTGAATGGGAATTATTTAATACGGCTGCCATATTTTTTCCCTTTTTGGGAAATTGTTTCAGCAAGGAAACATTTTCGAAGGAATTTGGATCCAATTGTGTTTTGATTAAGACATTCTCGTTGTCTTTAAAGATATGCAACAGCTCATGCAACTGTAGCTGAAACTTGACTACATTAATTAGCTTGTCAATAATAAACATTGTTTGATTCTTTAAGAGGGACATGATCTTTGTCTTTCTTGTGTTAAATCATCTAGAAATGGGACACCCTTTAGCTGGACTAGAGGGACCAGCAAGGTAAACTGATCAGTGTTTTTTCCTTTTCTCTTAGATGCTAATTTTGGTGTTCAGAATATTACTTGATTGTTAATATTCTCTAGCTGGGTATTAATAACTTTTCTTAGACCCATAAAGCAAAAATAAAGGATTGAAATATATAACAAAGAACACATTCTTACTTTTATATATATCATAGACGATCGAGTTTTGGAACAAGAGGAGAGAAATTGATGATCACGATTCGAATATTGCTAACTATTTTTGCTTAATCAAGATATTGAATTTAATTTTTGTGTGTATGTACCGGAATAATGCTGTTGTGCTATTGACCTGACACATAAATTTTAACATTTCAACTTTTTTCATTTTTTTGTTGCCTTTTTTCCTTTTATTTGTCTAATTATGATTTTATCCCTGTCCAATATTTCAAAAGAAAAACAAGAAATCTAAGGAATTTAAGAATAATTAAAAATCTATATACTTTACATTTAAATTTTATTTTGTTTCATTTTTTTTCACATCATAGCAATATATAAAATACAACTGTATAATGGTTACCTTTGGAACAACTAATAATTGATAGGAGGTTGCCACAAAAAAATATCATATCTTTATGATAAAATAGCCTCTTTTTATTTGTAAAAATTGAAAATATGTTTTTAAAAATGTATTTATTTCATATATATATATATATATATATATATA
>LTAE01005786.1:0-11620 GCA_001647135.1 Pontederia paniculata | reverse complement strand
GTTACCGTCTTTACCGTACCCGGCGAACGACTGGTCGCCGGCGTTGCTATTGTCGGAGTAGCCGGAGAAGGACTGAAGGCGGCCGTTCGCGTCGGCGTCGTAGTTGGTGAACTTGAGGTTGGGAGCGTTGCCATTTTGTTCATACTTGGAGAAGTCGCTGGCGCCGCCGGTGGCGGAGGTGGCGTAGCTGGTGAAGTTGGCACTGACAACATTACCTTCAGGCTCGTAGCTGGTGAAGGAGTCATTGTGGCCGACGGAGTCTCGACTGTAGCGGCGGAAGGTGTCGATGGGCACGTTGAAGTCTTGCGAATAGTTCTGGAAGGCGGTCAGGCCGCCGGCGGCAGCAGTACCGTAGTTGGAGAAGTTGGAGAGCTGATAGCCGGAGAAAGAAGAGGGCGACTTCGTAGCGCGGGCGGAGGACTCGTAGTGCTCCGGGAGGCAGAGGAGGCGGGCGGCGGAGCATAGGGCGGGGAGGCGAGCGGAGAGGGCGGAGGGGCCTGAGGCGGCGAGGGAGGAGAAGGTGGCGGAGTCGAGGGCGGAGAGCGGGGAGAGCTTGGAGAGCAAGAACTCCGGCTGGGGGCGGTTGGTCGGAACCTTGCGGTTCCAGTACCGGATCAAAGCCGCCTTCGCCGTGAAGGGGCTGGCCGTGGCGGCCTTCCCGGTGCCGACTGCGCCATCCGGCGAAGAATGTGAGGAAGAGGAGAAGGTTTTGGCGAAGGAGGAACGAGTGGCTGCGACGTGGGAGTTGGCGGAGAGGTGCAGGAAGAAGAAGAAGAGCAGGAGGAGGTGGTGGAGAAGAGAGTTCTGAGGAGGAAGAGCCGCCATGGGAGGCAATGCTGGACGCAGTCGAGGAGTTGGTGCTGCGTAGCGAGAGCGGAAGGGGGTGGGAAATAAATAGATGGATGTGGTGGTCGTGTTGTCATCAACTTTATTTTACGGTAAATTAAGTTGTTTCTAATCACCCCAATTAACTCGTCTCATTTGATTCAAGTGTTAAATTATTGATGAGCGCATAGATTTTTGACACGTTTTTATTAAGGTGAGTGAATTCTTAACATAACAATTTTGCAAATATGAACTCAAGATCTTATTACCAAACTCCCTCTGTTTACATAATTAAGAATTTACACGTTCACCCCATTATTTCTTTTTCCAACACTTGTCTCTTTGTCTTTCAAATCCCCAAAGAGAATTCTCATTATCTATAAAATTTGGTATGAACTAATTTGATTACAGTGTCTGTCTCCTCTTTATAAGAGTATTTTTGCTTTCTTTCCATAGTAGAGTTATTTTTATTGGGCTACATAAACAGCAAAAAAAATATTTACTTAGCTCTACTAACTATTCAAACGTAATTTTGTTTCTATTAACTTTGATTTTCTTTTATTTGTCTATTACAATTTTATCCTTGATCAATATTTCCATATTTTAGATAAGAAAACATAAACATATATAGTTTACAATTTTTTTTTCAAGACTACCATTGGTTAAAGATATAATTGGATAAATTAGAAAGGTAACGCTAAAAGAAAAGTTGATGTTGGACGAAAATGAAAAGTTTGTAATGGTTTAAAAAGAGGTAAATGAAAGAAAAAAAATAAAGACAACAAAGAAACTCCTCTTTTTATGTCACGTAATCCAACTGATTGTCAACTTATTTTAATTGAATATAGTATTCAAATCGCTAATTCGTTATTAAATCACTAGTCATTACTTATGTGTCGAATATGAAGGTCCCTAAAGTTATGCCAACATCACATACAGTATGATCATTTTGGAGGGGTAACATCATATGATTCGTTTTGGGGACTGAAGGTTTGGTTGTCGGCATGTCGAACGCATTTAAATCTTTACCAGATAATGTACATGCAGAAGGAGGAGGAAGAAGAAGAAGAAAAGATAAAGATGAGGATTAATTAGTGGCATCCAAGTTGCGAGGACAAGAGAGTTATAACACTCCACCTACTGAAGCGAGGTCATAAAACACCCCTCACACTTGGGGAGTAAATGAGTTGCATTCACTCGCAAAGCATCAGCTCGGCAAAAAAGACGCATGATAGGATCGAGTCACTGCAACAGTTGTTCTTCCTTCCACTTGGTTCACACTTCACAGAACCAGAGAGCTCAAGATTCAGAGAAAATATAAAGCACAGAGTGCATGGTTAATGGCCCTCAATCAATTCATTTGCCAGAATGGTTTAAGAGCTCTTGCACTGCCATCAGCTGTTGTACTACTACTACTACTACAAATATGGCTGGACGTGGCCGGGGGTAGGACCCCGGCCGGTGTGGCACATGCTTGGAGAAGATATTCAGAGCAGTGTACTGTAGCATTTATGCCCCTCATTGAATGGCCTTGCACACATCAAGGAAGAATGGTAACATTGAGAAGATAAAGTGTTTGCATCTCCTTATAGATAGGCATCAATCGAACACATGAATAAAAGAATTATATATATATAATTAAAAATATAAATAAATATAGACATATTTTCTATCATTTTAAATTTTTAGAATTATTTATATACATCTAATTTAACATGATATCAAAATTAAAGATCTTGAGTTTAAATTTTGATTATTCTTCATATTAAAAATTAATCTTTTTTCTTAACATACGATAATTGTGTTAAGTAT
Source organism: Pontederia paniculata (assembly GCA_001647135.1). Taxonomy (NCBI): domain Eukaryota; kingdom Viridiplantae; phylum Streptophyta; class Magnoliopsida; order Commelinales; family Pontederiaceae; genus Pontederia; species Pontederia paniculata. The sequence continues at coordinate 8,983 of LTAE01005786.1, read as the reverse complement.
CTCAATGAAATCCTTCGTGAGATTAGGAAAAAAAGTTTATTTTAAATTCCTTAAAAAAAGAATAATTCCTCAAATGTTAAATTAGTTTCCAATTCATCGGAGAAAAGTTATTTAGTCACCTATGCAGTGTGTTGGACCTCCTACTCATCTCAACGGTTGAGCTGATTGAACAATGAGTCTAAGCATGGATCCCTGCAAATGCTCGATGGTGAAATCCTTAAAATCTCAATAAATATAGTTTCAGTTTTATTATTATACATTATAGATCCGTAAATTTGAATTATTTTATATTTCTTTTAACATGAGCATAGTATTTATTAAAAAGAGTGTACAAAGATGAGGGAAAGAAAAAATCACATAGGTCGCCGCTGAGCAGAGTAAAAATATGTTCCTGGAGGCATCCTCTCTATTTTCTCTCATTTAAAATTTATGATTGTCGACATTCTAGCCAATTAAAAACAAACAACACCAAATTTCACAATTTTTTCTATTAATATATATATATATATATATATATATATATCAATTAGTGTTGCATTTAATTTTATAGCAGTCAATTCTTTTTCACATTTTTTTATTGATTTATTACTATAGACCTATGATTATAGATTAACACTAGAATATTTATATACAATATGAGAAAAAATAGACTGCGCTGTACAAACATTATATTATATATATATATATATATAATGTATCTTCTTTATGGCTTCTAAACGTGAAGACTTTAAACTTTTATTTTGAACTCTATTTCCAAATCTTCTATTTTTAAACTATAATTTGTTTAGTAGTTAAAACAAGTGTATATATTTTATACAGGTCATTTTCCCAAGAGAGCAAAGAGGACAAAATATAGAAGTTATTTCTGACAACAGAAGAGTGCCTTCAAATTTGAGCTCAACTTCCAAAGGGAGATTTTTCGCAGTGTACATGTTAAATGAGGAGAGCGTAGCTGTACATGTAGGCGATAAATTTTTTGTTCCTACTCGCCTTCTTTGATTTATTTATTTATTTATTTATAAAAAAAGGGGTCCTGATCTGAAATCATGAAGTTTGTCGGTCTGAGATTCGATTATTTTGGACCACATCCCTTAGCACCTTATTAATCTCTTCTATGTTATGCGTTGCTTATATAGCTCTCCAACTCAGATCGGCCTTCTTTTAAAACACTTTTGGAGTATTTTTGTCAACCTTGTAACATGCTGTAGCAATTCAATAATATATTTATTTAATATGTAATATCTATAATAAAATACTAGATTTATTATAAATATAAGATATTTTTTAAAATAATTTATTATAAATTATTAGATTTATTATAAATCTAATATTTTATAATTAATAAAATAAGTACTACAATATTATCTATTTAAATAAATATTGAATATATATATATATATATAAAAGAGTAGTAATTAGGTCGTACTGCTTTTCCTTTCGTTAGATGTTTTACTTTTTCCATCTTTCACCATTACTATAAATATTTTTTATGATAAATGTAGAGTCATTAGTTTCACTATCATCATTAAAGGATTTAAGAGCTTTTGATTAGGAAAAATGCACGAAGGCAAATATTTTAGGTGGCATACAAACATTTATATATCTTGCTTGAATACTAATTGGGAATATTTATTTGTAAGTTTTTTTGAAAAAATAGTTCTTCATGTTCATGCTATTAATTATGTGTATACTATTTATAAGGTTTTATTTGTAAAATAGTTGTCCTCGGTTTAATAGTCAAAGACATTGAATCATAGTAAAAGGATCAAACGATTGAATACCGAAGAGATTAATAATAGTTAGGTAGAAGAGATAATATTCTATTACTCCTTAATATTTTTTTATACAAAACACGAAAAAATGAAACGCTATAAAAATTATTGCTAAAAACTAAAGGCAGAATCTCCTACTTCACGGGAAAAATCATATCCCAATGCTTAATGTAAAATTGGATTTATGTCTTTTTTTTATTTTCTATCCAGGAGCATTTCATGTTGTTCCATCTTTTTTAGTGTGGATAATTGATTGGATTGATCCATTTGATTTATTCGTCCACTTGCTTTTATTCGGGATTTAATTAATCAGAATTTAGAAATGCTGTCGGGAAATTGTATAAGATTAATTTCCCGACATTTATGGATTGGATCCTGAAACAATAATAATTCAGATTTTAAAACGAGCTAATGATTTATAATGATTTAAATACGTGAACTCAATGCGTCCCACCGCCTTCTTAATTGTCAATAATTTCGATTCCTTGCATGACCACTGTCCATGCACCTTATTCCCCACCTCTCACGATTCCCCAATTCACAGTGCAGTGAGTGAACACATGCTCCATGGAGCCCCCAACTACTGCAATTAAGATGTGCGTGCATGATTTTAACCTACCCAAATACACTCATACGTGGGTAGGCAGCTATTGCTATTGTCTCTGATCAAATGTGAAGTCGGAAAATATGACTACATGTTACTGTAGTTGACTGGCTCTTTGGTTCTCTGAATTCACCAGGTCTATTCCTACGTCTAGAGTCGAAAATAAAGTCAGACGTGAAACCAAAAAGTTTTAGGTTAAAAAAAGTCACTCTCTTTTCCAAGTGGTACATAGAAAATTCATCATTTTTTATTGTAATATATTAATCGGATAACAAAAATAAAAATGGAACAAAATATTTCAGTAAGTTGTTCACTATAGCGAGTTGAATTTATCTAAGTTTCTCCTCAAAATTGATTAATCCATCATTAGATATAATACTCTAGAAGCACACTTGCAAATAGATTCAATACAAATGAGACAATTCTCACGTGAACTATGAAGCCTAATATGTAAGACTACAAATAGATATGAACTCTATGATATCATAAAAAATAAAACTAAACTTGTACAATATGAAATAATGATCAATAATCTATGCAATGCAGTGTACTATCTAAGCTGGTACATAGAAAATTCATCGGTTTTCTATTTTAATCTTAGTTGGATAAAAGAAATAAAAATGGAAGAAAAGATTTCAATAAGTTGTTCATAGCGAGTTGAATCTATCTAAGTTTCTCCTCAAAATTGATTAATACATCATATAATGCTCAAGAAGCACACTTGCCACATGACAAAATACTCTTATGAATATGTTACGATATTTATAAAATGCTCTGACTATAAAGTTGACTATTTGATCGGTTAAAAAATAGAATAATACTTAAAATAAAAGTTTCCATAACATGTGAAAATCTTAATACAAACTAAATTATGAGTAGACATAAATCATAAAGTGTTACAACTCGATAAACTCTAAACAAAAGAAACACATAATTAAGGATCATAATCATATACAAGTTGCATTCATCACGAGTATCAATTGGCATAACTATGTAGATTAACTACCTACAAGATTTAATACAAACGAGATAATTCTCTCATGAGCAATGAAGCTTAATATGTAAAATTATAAATAGATATAAACTTCATGATAACATAAAAAACATGAAATATACTAAACTTGTACAATACGAAATAATGATCAATAATCTATGCAGGGCAATATACTATCAGTGCTCTTATTTTAGTACGTACATTTCAATCAATACCATATTTCTTTCTATATGTTCCTTTCTTTTCTACGTAATACTCTGATTTTAATATCTTTCATTCAAAATTATGTTTCAAAATATTGTCTCTTTTCTATGTGATGATCTGATTTTAGTGAGATTATTATTCTTATCTTTGACTTATTTTATTAATGACTTTTAGTTGACTTTTAGAAAGTGTGTTCATTAGCCTTTAGGAGGTTCACCAATATGATAATCATTAGGGTAGGTTCACCAATATGATAATCATTAGTGGTGCATAAATTACGATAGACACCCATAAAGGAGAGGATACTCGAGCATCATTTTGTTGCCTGGAGGAGAATATTACGTACAACAAAAACTAAGTAGCTTCGCTACATCTATACTATTAGCCTCTAACAATGTGATGATGTATCTTTGACTCCCAATAATACAATATATTGTGACCTTAACTTTTATTTACTTATCTTGTTTAACTCTTATCTTTACCCAACATTTGTCTTAACAAAATATTGGGTTTAAGAACAATTCATCATCTAAGGAGAACTTAGGAAACACATATCATATTAACTTTCGCAACACAAGTCGTGTTAGTGTCATGAATCACATCGGTATACATTGCCGAGTTTCGACTACTGGCACAAGTCATCTTAGGGATTAACTTGAATCGTGTACCTTTCAAGCATAAGGAATCAATTTATATTTGTTGTAGATGAACGCATGGCATGTTCCTAGGTTGTCACCTTTCGATGTAGATCAACCCCTAACTCAATTTGATCAAAAGATAATATAGAATGATCTAGGATACAACTTCTATATGCATAGGGCAACGCCGAACCGTGCATTAGAATTTGTTTATCTAGTTAAAATAACGTGAAACACTAATTCCACGTTCGAGGCGACGAGGAATGTATCCAATATAGACCCAAATCATGTTTCACAATCTATGTAGTTCTAGGGTATGATCCCTATGTGTGCAGCCTATGTTCAAGAGGAGCGTAGACTGCTCATGTCGTGACTTCTCTATCTTTTAGTGATTTAGGTTTCCGCATAAGAATTATCATGCATATATATATCTGAACCATAATAATATGTAGGAGCCTAAACAATAGGTTAAAAGCTATATCTACATCATGAACTACTAAGATTTAGGTAGAGTTTGGCAATTAGAATTTATGTTCTTTCAAGTTACTGATGAATAGTTGATTTGATAGATTAGTTTTAATGATGTTTGGATGAATTAAAATGTAACGATGAGATTTAAAAAGTTGATTTGATAGATTAGTTCTGATGAATGTTTGAATAAAATATGAGAACTAAAATAATAATATATATTTTTGAATTGAATAAAAATTAAATTAAATAAAAAATATGATAACTAATTATTTATCATATATTTGAAATATTTTATTATAAAAATAGAAACTAATAAATAATATTAATGATGATTAATAAATAATAAATATTTAATCAATTCATTCAAATAAATTATTAATTTAATTAACAAATAAGGAGTTCATTTAACTTTTATGACTGAATTAATTCAAAAAATAAAATTTCAAAATTAAAATGAATTTTTTAAATAATAAAAATAAAAAAGAAATTAATTTGTTGGAATGAGCAGAGAGACAAAAAAGTAAAACAAAAAACTTCAAATAGATTATAAAGATATTAAAAAAAGTTGTCAGAAAAAATATAAAAAAATTGACAATATGTCACGTCAAAAAAAAAATGGGGAGAGGGGAGCATGTCAATAGTGTCTTACTATCTGGTTCCACCATTTCGGTGGAAGACCATGTGGAACCAGGTCACGTGATACCTAGTTCCACCTTTTAAGTTCTGCCTCGAAAATCGTCCTTTGTCTTGTCGTTTGGCAGAATTAGTCGGAACCAGACACTAGTTCCAGCCTGGTTCTGATTGCCAAACATTGCCTTAGGGATCATAATTTAGCATGCAATAATCTACCAAGAAAAACTTATCTAGAAAGGATCCACTTATGTACAATACTCTTTTCATTGATTTATTCGGATTTCAACTTCCTCTCCTTTGTTCTTTTGTAATCCACGTTGTTGTCCATGTTTTTGTTGATTTCCTTTGGCTTCTTCTATCATGGTTTCCTTTCGCTTCTTCTATCATGGATTTTTGTATGAGAATTTAGAGGCGAGAATTAAGATCAAAATGGGAAAAAATTATCTAGAGGAAGAGAGAAGAATTTTCTTGATGACTAGGAGGAGGGAATAATAATTTTAAGAGATTATTTCGTGGTCTAAGTATATATACATACATACACACGGACACACATATAATATATATAAAGTATGTGTAGAGAATTTTATGATTTCAACTAATTTGAAATGGATCAAACTCTAATTATTGAATGTAATAAAAGTCATAGAACCCGTCGATCATAATGCGGTTCGTGTTCGAGTCGAATACTGCCGTAGTTGAGCCTTGAGATGAACTCGGATATTGCACTACTAACCTTATCTATTGTATTACAATTTAGATAAAAAATAGAATATACTTCTAAATTTGGATCTTATATCTAATATACTAACTCAGACAATTTTCCTTCAGTTTTGCTGATTAGGATGTAGACTTCACTGATTCTTGCTTTTCTCAACAACAGAACTAAAATAAGATATAAAAGTAACATACGAATATAATATAAGCAAAACATACAATAATAGATAAGAAAATGATATCACCACTTTCACTCAAAGGGTGCGGTGCTTCCATGCATCTCTCTCCTCTATAACATTTTTTATATTTATTTTATATTTTACATACGTTATTTTGTTTCATTTTATTTAAGTTTTTTACTGCGTTGCTGACATAAAAAGGGTGGAAAGTAGTGATGTGTACGTAGCTATTAAGAAGAAGTAGTTGGTCAAAGTAAAGAAACCGAGCAAAACTGCTCAAGTTGGGAAGTTATTAATAAAAAAAACAAAATAAGCTAAAGAGATATTTAATTTACTAGTTTTTAATATTATTTAGCTATTTATTTTAAAAAAATATTATTAAATTATCATTAGTGTACATTATTTTTTATTCCATCATATTTTATAAAGAAATAATTACAAAATAGTATACATTTTTATTAAAATATTTTTTAAAAATAGGGTTGAAATAAGGTGTCACATACTTAAGTAGATAATACTATATTACCTATTTTTTAAATTGTTAGATGTTAAATCTACAATGAATATAAATAAAAGTTAAGGTTATTTTCGCTAACACTCCTATACTATAATTTTTTTTCACGAATAACTCTAAACTATAATTTTACCATTTTAGTCCCTAAACTATTCTCACTTTGACATTTTGATTCTAACGTTTGATTTTATTATTTTTTCTATTAAAGTTATTTTTTATATTTATTAAATAATATTTGTACCCTCATGTAAAAGTTTAAAATAATTTTTATATTTTATTACTAACCCTTGATCTTATTATCATGAAATTAACCATGTCAATTAAGGTCCTATTTTTGCGTTCTGCTACACCATTTGACTGTGGTGAATATGGAGCAGTTACTTCATGTTTAATACCATGTTCTTCACAAAACAAAGTAAATAAATTAGAAGTATACTCACCCCCACGATCAGATCTTATAATTTTGATTCTTTTCTCTCTTTGATTTTCAGCTTCAGCTTTGTAAATTTTGAATTTATTCAATACCTCATCTTTAGTTTCAATAAATAAACATAACAATATTTTGAAAAATCATCTATAAATGTGACAAAATATCTACTTCCACCTCTTGTAGGCATCTTTGTTGAATCACAAATATCTGAATGTACTAATTCTAATAAATCTGAATTTCTAAGCACTTCTCTATATGGTTTCTTTGTTTGCTTTGCACTTGCACAAATTTCACATTTTTTTAGATAAATTAATTTTCTGGTTTGGTACTAAGTACAAATTTATCATATGATGTAAAGTACGATAATTTACATGTCCTAATCTATCATGCCATAAATAAGAAAGTTCAACATTTAACACAACATAAGATGATATTTCATTGCTAAATGAATTAAATGACATTACATTCAACTTAAATAAACCATCACACATATAACTCTTCCCAATAAACATTTTTCCTTTATTAATAACTAATTGATTATAATCAAACATAAGATGATAATCCAAATTACAAAGTAATGATCCACTGACTAAATTCTTTTTAATATTTGGAACAAACAACACATCCTTCAATGTGTTAGTTTTGCTAGAAGACAATTTTAATATGACTTTACCAATTCCATTAATAGGCACAATTGTTTGATTTCCTAGTGTTACACTTCCTTCATGTTTATCCTGAAAAGTGAAAAACCAGGAGATATCATAACATACATGAGTATTTGCCCCCGTATCAATCCACCAATCCAAATTTGAGGAAGTAACATTCACAACAGGTTCTGGAACAAACCTTATTTCGGATTTTCCATCAAGTACATTGACTTGAGGATTTGTATTGCCCTTCGTCTTCGTTGGTTCAGACTTTTTGTAGAAGCACTTTGAGGCCAAATGGTTTGTTCTCCCACAAACATAACAATGTTTGCCCTATAGTGAAGAATTCTGTTTTTGGGACTTCTCATCATGAAATTTGTTTAATGGCTTTTTCTTGAACCTTTTCCCTTTGGGCCTAAAGTTATATGTTTGATTATTATTACTTTGAGTAATGTTAATTTTTGGTCCTTGATCTTTTGGAGATAGAAATTTGGACCTATGCTGGTCTTCAATTCTAATAGCATTTAAAACTTCAAAGAAAGACATGGACTTCTGAACCAATCTCAAATGATTTGCAAATCATTCCAAGATGATGGAAGAATGTCGATAAGGGTGGAAACTTTAAAATCTTCAAAAAGAATAGTGCCAGAAGATTGAACTTTTGTAATAAGTTCTTGAAATCTATGAAGTTGAGGATTAAGAGGTTGGTTATCAACAAGATTAAAATATATAAATGAAAAGGTATTAAAACGATCAATACCAACAGTGTTCATACCACATTGGCTTTCTAAGGCTTTCTATAATTCTTTTGCACTTCTAAAAGAAAGAAAATTCTCATAAAGAGTTTTATGAAGTGCTGACAAGCCTCTCGCAAGCGCACGGGGCCTTATTGTAGTAATAAAATATCGATCCCACGAGAAAGTGGCCAAGTACTAGAATTATGATTCTCAAATCGTTATTTAGACGGTTAGGATTAGGAGAGAAAAGTCTACACTATATTTAAAACTAAGTGAGAAGAATGCAAAGGCGGATGCAAATGCGACATGCAACTAGGCGAAAATATGTATAGAAAATGTTCTAGGGTTTCGAATCCGTTTAGAGAAGTCATGCAATGGTTAGTGATATACAATGTGATAGATTCTTGCTTCACTCCATAATTCATGCATTCCTCTTTCAAGGCAAC
>LTAE01005785.1:0-10065 GCA_001647135.1 Pontederia paniculata | reverse complement strand
TATATATATATATATATATATATATATATATCACTCCCCTCGCACACTATCATTATATAATATATATAAAATATTTGCAACTCTACAATTATAGCGTGACTCACTTCTAATTAAAAAAAATGGAATCAAAAGGTACAACTCTTTGCTTGTGCCTTTCTTTTTTTTCATTTTTCTCGTAATCTTCAACTTTTTTAAGATTTTCCTATTACATATTATAATAATTGTATAACTGAAACAAACTTGGAGTTAAATAATAACACTTATACATATATAAAAAAAAATATGAATTTTGATAGTTTGTATTTATAACCCACTATGCATCATATGGTATTTAGAACTTAATTGCTAATAGTCACTTATTCTCTAATAACTCTCCAACTAGTTCATACCTGTCAAATACATGAAACATCCATAATAAATGAAAAAAAAATGGCTTAAAGCATTGGATAAGAAAAAAAAGGAAAAGGAAAAGGAGAAGGAAAGAAACATGAAATGAACATTGTGATTTTAGAAAGATAAAAAAAAATATTTATTGTGAATTTGAACTACTTGTGATATGAAATTCTTCCAAAAAAATCTATATGTTCAAAATTTTTAAAAAAGCTTTAAATATATAATTAATTTCATTAAAAACATTGCAAATATTTTTAAGTTAATGTAGAATATATTATTATATGAATTTGATGTAGTACTAATTATTAAATTTATTAGTCTCAATCATACATAACATTATTTTAATTAAAAAAATTAATTTGGAGTATTCTAAAAATTATGTGTAATTTTGGTTCACCTTTTTTTTATATCTTGGTGCGAGAACTAAAAGTATACATAATTTTAAAAATTATGCACGATTTTGTTCAAAAAAAAATTCAATCTTAATAGTATATACACATATTAATAAAATATGGAGTCTTGATTGTCAATAGCCCACTATGCATCATATATTAATAATGGTATTTAGAAACTCTTAATATGTAATAGCCAATTCTTCCCTAATAACTTTATAACTAAAACAAGCCAGCAGTTATTACCCGTCATATACATACCATGCTACAACTTAATAAGTAAATATTGACTTAACACATTAATTTATGAATTTATGGTCTAAGTTTATAACTTCCAATTTAATAATCAACTTGATAATATTTATAAAGAGAATTTTAATAAAATAATATTTAGTAATTATTTTTTTATAATTGAATTATCAGCTAGATTACTTATATATACTATACTTAAGTGAAAGACTTTGGATAGTTGAGACAAAGTATGCAAATAATATTAAGGTCTAAAAGCAAATTGAAAATAGGTCGAAAAGTAGAACCAAAATTTTGTTTCATTTAACTATTTACATTTATTTTTTAAACCGTTAAGGTTTTGAGAATGTTATTGCACTACACGGAGCCAATGGGTCCAAGAGGGGTGTCAATACATGGTTAAACTTTTATAATAGTAGATTATTTGTTAGTTAGATGAAAATACTTTAATATAATAATTAAAAAAGTTCTCATTCGATCCGTATTATCTCTTTATTTTTTCTTTTATGCTTATTTTATTATTTTATTATTTTTTATTTATATTTTATTTTTCAAAAAATGATCTTATATTTCATTTAATATAACATATGAATAACTACACAAACGAACGAATAAATTTGCACTGCTGAATTAACATCCTGGCTCCAGCCGTGACTACGAGTGTTAGTATTAAAAAAAAACTGATATTATTTCATTTGATGATTCAGAACATATTTACGGTGTTACCATTTTTTGCCTTGTTTTTTTTTCATAAATATTGAACGCATCTTTTCAGCAATTTGGCAACCCAGATCTTCTTCTTTTTTTCCCAGTAGATCGCAGCCATGTTGAAATGAATAGTTGAAGTTTAGATGCAGGACTAGAAGGTTCTAGCATCATCAACAGATCCAGCCAGAAGTTGAAGCAAATCCATGGACATTCCATACAAATCCTACAATGTTTCTCTCAATTTATACATATTTATTAAATTAGACTTTATATCAACTTTATCTAATTTAGCCCATTAGATGAATCACTACTAAAAGAGATTTTTTTAATAAAAAAACTCTATCATATTTTGAACTTAATATCTGATGAATTACCAATTTTCCTAATTTAAGCTTCTTTAAATTTTCGACTGAAACTTATCTTCATATTTATATTTTACAGATCGATGCATTGTTTTATAACTTACAGTTCAACGACATTTAACCCTGGAGAAGTCGGTACAAATATTCTTAAGATCTCCAGAGGGGTAAAAAGACTGAAAAAGATTTGTTGAAAAATCTTGTTCTACTAAGAAAAATTGCAGGGCGTAAATACACATATACATACGAGAAACTTACACCGGGGCATCATATGAACTGTGAATCAAGTGAGCAATCCGAAGAGATTGTAGGCAGATATAACTGAGCTCAGAGCAAGGGCAAGGAAGGCAAGGAAGGAGATGGATACAGAAGCATTGACCATGCGGGTGAAACCATCACCTCCAAACCTGGACACCCAGATATCATTGATAGAAGCTGCTGAAGAAGACGCCGACATTACCAGGTAAGCCAATATCTGCAGCGACAAAAATGAAAAGTATAATTTTAGTGGTCCGTGGAAACCACCACTTCACGGTTACAAAGCCTCTGCAATGCATGATCTCTGTCCTTTTCCTTCATCTATCTACAGAGTAACAATGATATGTTGAGTATGGACCAAACAAGGCTCGAGCTTTTAAACAAAAAATGCAAGCACTTCATTGCTAGTACAACTAGATCACAACAGCTTTGCTTAGCTAATGTTACGGTAATAGCCAAAGTTTCCATGGAAACTTACCAGGGGAAAAAAGGGAACCGACTTCAGTTTGAGGACTAGTTAGATGAAAATAAATTTTATTTATTTTTATGTTCTGTGATCTTCAGAAAATAATTAATATTTATAAAAGATGACGGCAAATTGATTTTTCATTTGTATCGGAAAAGTATTTTTTGTTTGAACAATTTATTTTATATAAGATAATAATATTTTCATTTAAATTATTCAAATCATATCAGGATACTATCTTTAGCATTTATTCGATGTATCACTAAAGTTCTGGATTGAAAATAGGGTACATGAGGAAAAGGGAAAGGTTAATATTTTCTTTATTTATTTTTTTTCTCTAACAATTTATTTTTCCTACAATTCTAAAATAAAGAATGAAGAAAAGGATATTTAAACACATTTACTATTTTAACTTTGCTTAAATATATACTCATCATACAAATAAAATTCACTTAATTTTTATTCTTCTTTAGTTATATTATACAAACAATATTAATTCTTTTATATTTGTTTTCTTTTATTATTTTTCCTTATCTCTTCTTTCATTATTTTTCCTTTCTTTTGGTTAAATTAGATATCCTAAAAGTATATTTGAATAGAGAAGAGGAAAAGAAAGTAATAGGAGAGGATATCGTTCTTTTATTTTGAGGTAAATAACTTTTAGTCGGGTAAAAAGAGATAATTAAATTTTATTGTTTTTCTTTCATTTTTTTTTAAATAAGAATAATTTTTATTGTTCCAGTCTCAACACATGCTAAGTTTGAGGTGTGTGTGTGTGTGTGGGTTGGGGAGATCGTGAAGGAAAATAATAAACTTGGATCAAATTGACCTAAAAAGTGGGCACCGCAAGGATATGGTGACTTGGGCAAAAGGGTCTTAAAATGAGGCCAAGTACTTCTTTTATATCAGAATTACCAATCAAAGTTCAAAACTAAAAATATAAAAGTTTAAATAATTTTCAACAATGATGACTTTAGAATTTGATTCACTAATAAGATTAAATTAATGAGTCATATTCGATTAGAGAACAAGATTAAGATTAAAATTTTATTTCTCATTTTATAATCAAATGTCTCAAATACCACCATATGGGTCCACATAATTTAATGCAGGATTAGGAAAAAAAGATGGAATATTTGCGTTCTCCAACAACACATGCATTTTATAGTCTCAATTAGGATTTAGGAAATATGTGATGGATTAAAAAAAACCTAACTACTTTCGTGTTGTTATTACCATCTAAGTTTACAAAAAAATATAAATACAGTGACTTTTATTTTATCTTTCTTCGTATCACAATAGTAATCTGCAATTCATCAGACAAGGCTAGAAAAAGGAAATCTAAGATAAATGCTTGTTTAAGTTGACTTATGAAGTCAATGGCGCAGGTAGGATTCCACTTCATGTATGTCTGTCGTATGAAAAAAGAAACTAATATATTTCTATTATCACAAAAGAAAATTAAATAATTAGAAAATAAATACCTGATCCATGAAGAGCTCAAAGTAGTAACGCATCACAGTGTTCATGATATGCTTTTTAAATATCATGTGGTGCAACATTGCGCACGCTTGGGACGCCGAGTAAACGAACCCAATCACATTGATTCCCACCAGAAACCTACAAGGCACTCACCGCCGTACAATACCAATCAGACGGTTGCAAAAGATCGAAGCTAAGAAACTAGTGAAACAGAACATATCATATCGGACAGACAGATTGGTACCGGTATTGTTCGTAGCGGTCGTAGGAGTCGCCGTCCCACCCTTCCGTCTTATCTGTGACCATCACCGTGAAGGCGATTAGGCAGAGAACCGCCGCCGAAACCCTAAGCCCGAGCGCCGCACTCGCCGCCTTCCTCCACCGCGCGCTCGGAGGAACAGCCGTCCCCCTCTCTCTCCTGCGCGCCGCGCCGCCTCCGATCACTCCCCGGACGTCGGCCTCGCCGCCTCCGATGATCTTCGCCACCACCGGCGCATCGCCTCGGTTCATCCGGATGGAAATATCCGTACCCTCGACTGGGGGAGACGGCGAGGGCGGACGGTGTTCTGGCGTGCTTTGAGGCGGCGGCGGGAGCGGCGGGAGTGGTTGCAACTGGGCGTTTGGGCCATCCGTCTTGCGAAGCGGCGATAGGACGGGTGAAGGGGGGATGGGTTCTCCTCCTCTCGCCGGAGTTTGAACCCTTGACGCCGTGCTCTTATCCTCCAGCGGGGACGCCGGCGGGATCGAGTTCTCCGGGTCGTGGGACGGCAAACGGCTGTCGGAAGTCATGACTCATGAGTCTGCTTCCGTTGACCGTCGCCTGTTAAGTTTCGAGCGGTGAACGGTAGGCAATTAATTAAGAAAGAGTACGAAGAAAGCTTGTGGGACCCATCTCAATAGGATTCGATAAGTGCCCTCATAAACTCGAAAGATTCACATTCCGATTGACTAACAAAAGTAAAATTTTGTTTCAATCAAATTCCAAAACTAAAATGTTTAAATGCTTACGGTCTTCATCTCGAATTCTATTAATTTGATAATATAGAAAAAAACTGCACAAGAACCACAAAAAGGGAAACTTAGAATATATTTTTTTAATGCACAATTCATCTTTTTTACTTTACCGTACCAAAGAAAAAAATAATCTATTTACTTGACTATTTCACCCAAAATTTTAAGGTTGCACTATACAAGAGACCATGAGACTTTTTAATCTTTAAATATAAATTAAAAGATTATAATATTAAAAATATTACATTTTTTGCACTTTTTTATTGATGAATACATATTTTCTAAATTAAATATATTGAAATTAAAATGTGAGGTGAATCAATAAAATATATTAATTATTTAAATAATGTTCACTTTAAAATATATAGATCAGGTTATTTTTATTAATAACAAAAAATAGCTTAATTTATTATATCTTAGAAATAGAGATATAAATTAAATGTTAAAATATAAATATAAAGATGATATTTTATTATAAGTTTAAATTTTTAAGATTGTTAATACTACATCTAATTTAATATGATATCAAAATTTGATATCATGAATTTAAGTTTTGATATTACTTGTATTAAAAGATATTTTTTCTCTTAATTATTTACATATTAAATTTTGAATTAGATCAAAATTATTAGCAGCTCATAAAAAATATTAAAAATATAAATATAAAAAATTTTCTTCTTATATAACTTTAAGATTTTAAGATTATTGATAATAAATTTAATTACTCTAATATATTAGAATGTCAAGCAATAATTTAATTTCTTATTGATGAGTATTTGATTCCCAACTGAGAACTTATTTGTGGCTGCGAATATGTCATGCGGATATGGCTGTCTGAGGGGTAAGAGTGGACCAAGGAAGCCAGCCAGATACAAAACTATTTGTTAAGAAAACTATTGATGCCTCTTCTTGCTCTGATCTTTTTGCACGACCACCCACCCGAAAGGGACAAGAGACATATGATATCTTTTCACCAAGGTAATAAGGCATTGTACATTCAGCCACATCGAGAGAGGAAGACATACATATAAACACTGATAGCGTCTGGATATCTGGAAGATGCCAGACAATTATTAAATGGAATACGTGCAAAGTAATAATAGTTGGATGTGGGTACGGACCAAAATTTGTTCGTCCGAGGATGATCTCGACCTTTTCTTTTCCTTTTCGATTCAAGAGGCTGCTCAAAAGAAGGTGTCAGTAACAGATATATATCTTAAGTTTGCTAAAAAAATATGGAGGCGAGTTAATTTCTCGATATACATACTTTAACATAAAAGATGTTAGACTATCAAAAATATTTGAGATTTTTTATGAATACTTCATTGACTTTGTAAGGACGGAGATTAAATTTGTTGAGTAAATACTAGTTTGAATCATAATTGAATGCATTTGAATTATCCGCATATGATAGCCCAAGCTTCTGCAGCAAGCACTGAAGTAAATTATTTTTGAGATTGCACTTGCATACTTACAACTTTTATTAGGAGATCGAATAAGATAATCTGCACCTCCTACCTCCTCAGGTCCGGAAAAAGACTCGTTAATGTTGAGTTTAATCCAACAAGAAGGTGGATGCTCTCAATGGATCCAAATAGGATCTTTTTAGGAGAATCCCTCGGGACGGTAGTGTTTAGTATATTCCATTGAGTTGGCCGTTGCTTTTTCCCACACGATAGAGATGTGGTATGTTTTAGAGTGATGGTGAATATCATTTCTTAGGAGTAATTTTTAAATTTGGTACATCATCTTTCCATAAAATCCTAAGTTAACTGATTGGTACTCTAACTATATAATTATTTCAGAATTGGTCACCTTCGCATATATTTTCATTGATGTGACAATCATTATTTTAATTAATAATTTGTTAAGATCATAATCAAATCAACTAAAATATAAATTAATATCTCCAACTTAAAATGATTACATATATAAAAATAATAAATAATTATCGACAATAAACTTTTTTATATAAATATTTTTTTAAGTAAGAGTTATTTTTTGCGTGTGATTGATATGACTATCACAAAAAATAAATTATTTATGAAAAGAAATGATGTGACTATCACGTTGCTAAAAGATAGTTATAATATATAAATGACATCAATGGTGAAAAAATTGTATAGTTGAAAGAACAATTAGTTACAAAATAAAATTTTACATAAATCTATTAATAAATTATTAATTAAAACGCATGATGTGGTTGCTACTCATATATATTGAAAATAGTATCTGCTCTTTGCATATTATAATATATTTTTTATTGAAGTGACAATCACATCATGTGTTTTAATTAATAATTTATTAGTAGTTTTTTTGTAAAACTTTATTTTGTAATTAATCATTTCCTCAACTATATAATTTTTCACAATTGATCTCATTTATATATTATAACTATTTTCTGACGATGTGTCTCCCACATTTTTTTCACAAATAATATGTTTTGTGATAGACACATCAACCACACGCAAAAAATCACTCTAACTTAAAAAAATACTTATATAAAAAAGTTTACTTTCAACAACTATTTATTATATTTTTATGTATATAATCATTTTAAATTGAATGTATTAATTTATATTTCTGATTTGACTATGATCTTAATAAATTATTCATCAAAACACATGATATGATTGTCACATCAACAGAAATATATTATAATATGCAAAGGGGACCGATTCTGAATATCTAGTTTGAGTACTAATGAGTTACAAAATGAAGTTAGGGTATCAACTTGGGATATTATGCAAAGATGAGATACCAAATTTGAAAATTACTCCATTTCTTAGGCACCAAATTCCCCATAGGCAGAAATCAATATGTGATAAGATAATTTTTATAGACTGAGTAGCTAGAGAGTACCCTCAAAGGATCCAATTTCCTTCATTCCAAGTATCAAAATATAAAAAGGAGAAAGACATTTTTTGATAAAAAATATTCCACAATATGAGACTAAGTGGACATTAAAAAAAGAGATGATCCAAAGTTTCCACACACATGCCACAAAGGGTGCAATTTGGATTAATAGAAGAGTCAAACCTTAGAATCCAGTCCTTTGTAGGGAGTTTACCGTGTGATAGTTTCCATGAAAAGTTTAAGTCTTGGGATGTTTTCTCTATCCAGATTATTATCTATAAGGTTTTACCTTGTATCAATTTTCACTGTAGTAGAAGGTTTCGTGGTGATTGGACTTTTATTTGAGATATCAATATGCATGTTCTAATTTTTTGTATTCAAAGAATTTAGTTTAAGAAGTAGGAGTCTCATTTGTCATTATGTGTGTGATCGAGGATGACATAATATTAGTAGAAATGATAATATTTTATTACATAATTTTGATAAGTGTCATCACTTAAACAAATAACTTAAACAAATAGATTGAATCTGATACAATTTCAAGTGTGCACATAAGTTTATATAGTACAAGGTTGTTGTTGTGTATCCGTATTACATGGGATTGCCAAATGATATTGTGCAGAGTATGGTGCCAAAAATATAGACCGAGTAATCCGCAGGTGGTTACTAACTACGTCCAATACACCCCCTCAAGCTCAGCGGGGTCGAGAGACTAAGCGAAGCTTGTCACGCAAGAAGAAAAATCTTGGTCCTGGGAGCGATTTAGTCATGATATCAGCAAGTTGGTCGTTAGCCAAAATATAACGAACTTGTAGGCAGGCGGCCAACAACTTCATCACGGACGAAGTGAAAGTCGACTTCGACGTGCTTAGTTTGGGCATGAAAGACTAGGTTTGCAGTAAGATATGTGGCACCGATATTGTCACACCAAAGGACTGGAGGTGAAGACGACTGACAGTTGAGTTCTTGGAGAAGCGAGCGGAGCCATATGAGTTCAACTGTAGCATTTTCTAGAGCTTTATATTCAGACTCGGTGGAAGAGCATGACACTGTCTTTTGTTTCTTAGCGCACCAGGATATGAGATTGAGACCCAAATAAATAGAAAAACCATCAACAGACTTACGATCGATGCAACAACCTGCCCAATCCGCATCAAAAAATGATTGTAATTGAAGTGTAGGAGCTGAAGCGATCAAGAGACCAAAATTAACTGTGGACTTAAGATACCGCATAATTCTTTTGACAATATGCCAATGATCAACAATTGGTTGGTGCATTAACTGAGAGACGGTGTTGACAACAAAGGCAATGTCTGGACGTGTCAAGGTAAGGTACTGAAGGGAGCCAACCGTTTGACGATATAAAGTGGCATCAGAAAAAGGTTGACCCATGAGTTGCATCTTAGTATTTGGAGACTTCACATAATTACAGTTCAACGTATTTGTTTCGATCATGATATGTCAGATGTACTTGGACTGAAGTAGCACACGACCCTTCGGTGTGGAGATTACTTCATGAAACAGCCCATCCTACTTCCAAAAGCCCACAGTGGCAATTTTGAAAATTTTTAAATTAACGGGGTTAATATCGTCTTTTCGCAGGGTAATTAAAGAAAATAAAAATAAAAATAAAAACAGATCCGGCCGCTCTGATCGCGACACGTGTCCAGGAGGTTTTATAAAAACCTCTTCTTCTTCTCTCCCCTACGCTGCTACAGTGCCGCCCCTCTCCCGTTCTTCTCCTCCGCGCACGCAGCAGCCAGGGCAGCACCGGTGAGCACGATTCCGGCGACCATTCGATCATCGGACGGTACGAATCTGATCCTCTCAACGACGCGGAGCGAATGGTGCAAGCCGATTGATGATTTCTCGTGTGTATGCAGCTTGGACG
>LTAE01005784.1:16628-38709 GCA_001647135.1 Pontederia paniculata | reverse complement strand
TTTCTAACATTTTACATTTTGAAGCATACTTCATAAAGAATAATTGCAATGTAGACTTCACAAGCATGTTCATTTCATTTCTGAAAACAAAAATTCATACACAAGTCATTCAGTACAAGCATTCAGACCAAGTGTTTTTTTAATTACATAATTTGCTCTCAATACAAAATTTTCCTATCTATCTATTTCTCTTGGTCCTTATCCTTCTTCCTCCTCGTGAACCTTTTTCCAAACTTCTTTTCAGAGGAAGAAGGAGTTGTTGAGTCTTGGATAGTTGAGTCTTCAGCTAACACCTTATTTGTTGTTTCTTCTAGAATTTTATTTATTACATCGGCCAACAGGGTGTTGATTTCATGTTCTTGTTCAACTACTAGATCTTGGAATTCTTCTTCTATGTTGGTTTGAGCTTGCATCTCAATAATTGCTAGGTCAGCTTCTTCCTCTCGTGCAGAAATTTCCTCTTGATTTACTCCTGCACCTTGAAGATCAACGTCCTGGTCACCATCCTCCTCTTCAGATTCTACTAAGATGAGTTTATCTTGGTCACTCCTCTGATTGTTCTCTCACTCTTTGTAATTATCAAAAGGAAAGTTTGGATAGAGATCATATCCATGTGCCCTCATGAAGTCCTCCAGAACATCCCAGTGATGATATGCTTGATTATGATGAACAACAAGCTATGTGCTGGCTTCATTACTATCGAACTGCTTTTCTTTGACTCGTTGTAGTAACTCGAGAGCTTGACTTAATTGATCTGACATTGTGCTCAGCTGAGTTACCATGGTGTCCACTTTGATGCATAGAGGAGTCCAAGCAGTCCTAGATGAAGGACATATGGTCGAGACAGTAGAAATGCCTATTGTAGTAGAGATAGGATCAGTATTTTCAGCATTAGAAGGATCTCTTGAGGGTTCAGATGACTGACACATAGTGTCCCGACACTCAGAAGTAAAAGGAAGATCAGTGAGTTGGGGAGATTCTTTGGTGAGTCCTTTTCGAGTGAGGGTAGTAAAGAGTATCTTATCATTTTTGGTGGGAAGGAGACATCTTCATTGACATCAAACTTGGACTGAAGGAATTTTCGAACCACAAAGGTGATAAGATTTCCAAAATAGAGGTGAGCACCCTTGGTCCACTTAGAATGAACCTTCTCCTTAGTTTTAATAATTTGATACAATAATCAAATTACCTAGGGAGATCCTAGGGGCTGCTGGTTCTACAAGATGTGCAAGGACAACAAGGTCAAGGAGATTCACTCCTGTGTTGTGACCAGCTCTAGATAGAATTACATGAGTGATTGTGTGATGAATATCTTTCATGACAGGTGAGAGGTATTGGTGAAAGGTGCCTTGGACAAACATATCAACTTGACCTCCACTTACAGCTAGTGCAACTTGATTTTGAGCGTAGGTGGTGTGTGGTCAATGCATTGGAGCAAGATTGATGTGGGGGAAACCTAGAGTGTCTAAAAGCTCATTTAGTTTGGATTCAGTAATTACAAGAGTTTTGCTATTCAGATAAGACTTAATCTCATGATGAATGTCATCATAGGTGAGATTTATATAGAAGTGTTTGCTACATTTGGGTGGACTAGCTGATCAAGATCAAGAAAGGTAACCAATCGCATTGTTCAAAGGTCTCTTTTAGATCAGGAAGCTGAAGGCTGTCCCAGTCAATGGCGTGAAACAATTCAACTAGATGATGTTCACCATAAAAGGTAATGGATTCACTCTGAACTTTCTCACTAATGAACCATAGTGAACTAAAATCAGGGTCAGTTGGAATAGACATGTTCGTGTTCTGATTTTCTCTAAGACGAAGTTCAGTTGTCTCAGAAAATTCATGTGGTATGGAAGAAGTGGGTTCCTCTACTGGTTCAGTTCTTTTATCTAGTCTATGTTTCTTGGCGGCGTTCTTAACAG
Source organism: Pontederia paniculata (assembly GCA_001647135.1). NCBI lineage: Eukaryota > Viridiplantae > Streptophyta > Magnoliopsida > Commelinales > Pontederiaceae > Pontederia > Pontederia paniculata. The sequence goes on along the minus strand of LTAE01005784.1, from coordinate 36,787 downwards.
GGGCCATGATTCTAATGAGTAGGAAAGACACACAGGTTAATGACGATAGAAGAGATTTGTGAAGAAAGGAAAACAATTTGATTCTTAAAAATAAAACGCATTCATAGAAGATTAAAGCTAGTCAGGATAGTGAAAACCTAGAAATTATAATTTCGCAGGATTGAGAATGAAGGTTTAGGTTTACCTAGATGTTTGAATCGATGTTCGAGAAATTTTTGATTTCCTAAAGTCCCTCAAGGCTTCAAAAGATTTGAGCACGAACGCGGAAGAAGAAGAACAATGGAGGAAGCGCTAAGGATACAAATGGTCGTCCTCTTGAGCAGTCAAATACAATGGCGACTAGGGATGACCCACTTATATATATAGTGTTTACAACAGAGGTTTCCTGAGGTAGATAATGGGTCGACCGAAATAGAGTGTGTGAACACAATGGTCGTCCGAAGAGAGAACCACAAACATCCATAGTCCTAAGTGTTGTTTGATTTTCACAGCATAGGGCGTCCTTGGTTTGTTCAACGGTCGACCGAACTTGATAGGAATTTGTATTGGTCGCCCAAAGTTATCAACGGGCGTCCGATACTAGAGGAACTGTAGTTGATGACTAACTACGGACGCCCGAGGACTTTCAGTGGGCGCCCTCTGTTGAGATCACTAGATGTCAACAATGTGTTTCGGACGTCCGGAGTATGATGAGTGGACGTCCAAAGTTATCATGAACCTTAAACTCCTTATCATTTGCTACTCAAGATCCTTTATATTCCAGCTTAGGATATATAAAGGAAATTGTTGTATATGGGTTGTGCAACACAATCGATTTACAATTTTATTAATCAGTGATGCTGCCCAAATTCAAGGATGAATTTATTTTTAAGGAGGTTATAATGTAACGTCCCAAATTCTTAAGTTAATAATAATAATAATAATAATAATAATAATAATAATAATAATAATAATAATAATAATAATAATAATAATAATAATAATAATAATAATAATAATAATATTATTATTATTATTATTATTATTATTTAATTAAATAGAAAGGTAAGATAAGAAAAATGTATAATTTTAGTAGGATTAGGAAAATGATATGTATAAGTCAAAACTAAATTGTTAGTCTAAATATTTTAATATTTTTGGTCCTATCCAAATTAGTTTCTAACAGATTTCTAATCATGTTATAGGTTATCTTAAGGAAATATAATCACATACAAAATCTTTCTTGGGAAGTCCTAATCATATTCAAAGTATGTCTAAGGGGGTTTGCCTCCCCTATAAATAGGACCCAACTTCTTCTCTCTTCTCACAATCTCTCTCTCTCCCTCTTCTCCCTCTCTTCTCACGGTGTCATATCAACATGAGAAGGAAAGGCCAAGAAGATGATTCATCATGGAGGAGGAGTGCGAAGATCGATCTATAATAAAGAAGACGAAGGTAGTCTGGCTACAAATCAAGGTATGTAATCAAGGAGGATCAACCTTAGGGTATTTTATATATGTATGACGCATGAACAGGAAAAGGACAACAAACACAAACTTGCAATACGGTTCGTGTTCCGCATGCAAATATTAACATACCATTTTTTCGATCGTGGTAGTTCTAAATATACAACCACCAATATGTACATAAGCACCCTGAGTAGATGTGCGATTACCCTTCGCTTTTTCACATTTATTTTTGTATAATTTGATGTAATTGAATAGTAAAATTTATATTCCAACTCGTCAAATTTTGAAGGCTGATGTTTGATGGGATGCTGAGAACAATGAAATTATGTGAAAAACATTCAACACTTGATGTTCGAAAAGATTGTCTTCTCTTTTAACAGATGCACGAGCATCACAAATTAAGCCTTATTGGATTAGCGAGACCATATTGATCGAGTTGCTTTCTAAATGCTCCATTGAGGAGTAAATTTATATTAGTGAATCTTTAAATTACCTTGAATATCCATCGGATTGTAAATATACTTTAAATTGCTGATTCGATGTAGTAACATCTCGAACATAATCAGTTTGGTAGCTGTGTCGGTGCATCCGCAATATCAGGTGACAATGTACCTTCCAATGACATCTTCAGAATGAACCGATGGATGTCTTTCTAATATTCGGATGCTTTATTATTGATTTTCTCTTTCTTTTTCACTATCATTAGTGGGATGACTAGATGATGTCGTAGCTTTCTCTTTGCCTTTTTTCTTCCCTTTTTAAAATGATTAAAACATCTCCAAAAAAAATTGAATTTTAAATAATATATAATATAAATATTAATTTCATAAATTCGTTAAGCATAATCTAAAAGGAGAATGACATTGTGTTGCATCTTCATTTAAAGATTGAGGAGAATGATTTTTGTAACCGCGGAACCAATTCATATTGTCCGGAGGCTCTTAAAACTAATAAAAAATATATTTTAAGAAACAAAAAATATGATTATAAAATTTTAATAACAAACAAAAATAACACTCAAGAGAAGGTAAAGAGATTGGATAGGAAATAACTTCAAGAACTTCATTTGGTGAGGACGAGTGGTCAGACAATTCATCAACTTCATGAAGATACATAGCTAACTAATACAAAACAAATAAATGAACCTTTAATACAAACGCAAATTTGATAAATACAAAAAATACTACATAATAATTACTTATCATTCTAAGAGTTTATAACATGATTCATATTCATTTACTGAAGATAATAAAGTTTCATATTCATCTTCTTCGATCAGGTCATCTTCTCGTTGAAGTCAACCTCATCTTCTTCGTTGAGCCGACACCCTCAACCTCATCAAATAATTGATCGTCATCAATCTTCAGTTAAGTTAGTGTTCATAGTAGGCTCCTCAAAAGCAGCCTAGTCATTTTGAAAACTTTGAAAGCACCCTCAATTTCCACTCGATTTTTTGCTCTCATTTTTTGGAGTCAAATGGATTGTAATTTCCTATATTTAATGAAGATACTAATATGAAACATCCAACTTTAAAATTGATCATGTTGTTGTATTCGTAATAGCACTAAAAGCAAATGACAGAAAGCTAGGGTATGAATTTTATTCTTAGAGTAATGAGAAATCAAGGGTGATAGTTATATATGCCTAAGTTGAATGGCCATGGAGGATACATGCCTCTAAACTTCCTGGCAACCTTTCAAATAAATAGGCTTTAGAAACACAGCGTGCACCTAAAAAGATATATAGTTAGAAGTTCCAATTAAACTTGATTGGCTATTCATTACTTGGATAGCTTGAGAGAAGGCACAAATTGGAAGGTCAAATCTATGGCAAAAGCAGCTAGAAGGGAAGAATACTTGATTGTTCCAAATAGACAAGTAAGGAGATCAAAGGTTAAAGCATTAGGGATCATAGAAGGAAATCAAAATGATCAATTTGGAAAAGTTAGAGACTACTGCTCAAAAGTGCTAAAGCATAACCTTTATAGCATGACAAAAAGTTGGGAGTTTTTAGAGCCTCTCCTGAATATCCCCGCCCCCACCTCACCATCACCCCCACCCACACACATACACACAATTTCAAAGGGTGTTTATTAGTTTTGCAACACATATTAAGAGTTTCATAGCAGGTTGTAGACTTGTAATTGGTTTGGATGAATGCCACTTGAAAGTCAGTTTGTTGGTCGGATGATAAGTGTTTGTACCAAGAGATGGAAACAATCCACTGTTTCATGTTGCTACGTCAGTTATGGAGGTTGAGTGTAAGGAATCATGGTCTTGATCCATTGAGAGACTTATTAAGGTAATCATAACACACCAAAAAAAATGTGTCTTCATCTTTAATGGATAAAAGATAGTTGATAACATATACTTGTTATTTACTTTTCCCAACTGGAAAATAAATTATTTATTAAGATAATAACTTTATCTGAAACAGAGATTGATTCAAATCGTTTCAAAGGTTATGACTCATTGAAAGGTATATTGGTTCAAATCTTTTCTAAGGGTTATTTATTAACATAATAAATAATAGCTTTATGTGAAGATTCAAAGGTGAAGAGTTAAAGTTGTTGTTTTGGCGAGCTGCTAGTGCATATACAAAGGAGGAATGCAGAGATTGCAAGGAAGAGGTCAACATAATAGTTTTATGTGAGGCATCTCTCTTCAAACTTCAAAGGTAGATACAAAGGTTAAGAGTTAAAGTTGTTACCGTGAGATGCTAGTGCATATACAAAGGTGGAATGGAGAGATTGGATGGAAGAGGTTAAGATTTTAAGTCTAGTGGCTCATGAATACTTGTTGAGAGAATCACCTGGCTGCATATAATTTTTAAGTAAAGGAAAAAAATTATATTTGACGGGAAATTCGAGAACACAAATAGAAGATCACAGAGAGAAATCCGGAAAAATAAAGGATGCATACAGATATACCCAGGTACATCCTTGAGTTAGGGCTACATCCTGCAAAGAGATTTCACTATTATTATTTTTCGTTACAACCGCTCAACATCATGTCTGAAATAAGAGCAATATATATGGGTTCAAAATCTTAACAAATAGAGAATCTCTTAATCCGCACCATACGGGCCAGCAAAATCCTCGTCGGGGGGCGGTGCCCCCCCGAACCCCCCCTTCTGCGCGTAGGGGTCAAATGTCGTTGGGTAATACTCCAGTTACCCTAAGCTCACGTGGGTGTACCCCATGTGAGAAACAAGAGGCCCTGAAGTATTCGCCAACTCCAACATTCTCCCACTTGATGGATACTTCACCGAAATCAGAGCTTTGACAACAACATTCTTCTTCAACCCAACAGCAGTAGAACACCACTCAAACTTTGCACTTGTAACTGCTTTAATAAGGAAGTCAGACCTATTCTCTGTTGTATCAACCTTTACAAAATGAACCTCTTTCTTTTCCACCTTTTCTTGGATGAAGTGATATTGTATATCAATGTGCTTTGTGCGTGAGTGAAATACAAGATTCGTAGCTAACCAAATAGCCCCTTGGTTATCACATCTCACCTCTATGGCACCTTGCTCAAATCCGAGCTCCAAGCACAACCGCCATAGCCATATGGCTTCTTTTCCAGCATGTGTAAGAGCCATATATTCAGCTTCTGTGGAAGAGAGTGCTACCACACTTTGCCTCTTACTCATCCAACTTAGTGCAGCACCAAACAATGTAAAAATATATCCACTAGTAGGCCTTCTACTATCAATGTCTCCACCCCAATCAGCATCTACATGGCCTACTATGTCAAGCATGTTTCCATTTCCTGTACCTTCAAAACACAAAGAATAATTTAAAGTTCCATGAAGATAACTGAAAACTCTTTTAATAGCATTCCAGCGTTCTCTGCCTAGGTTAGACATGTAACGACTCAGGACTCACACTACTTGTGCTATATCTGGATGTGTGCACACCATGACATACATCAAGCTACCCACTGCACTTGCATACGTAACTCGGTCCATCTCTTCAGCTTCTTCATTTGTTTTCGGGCATTGTTCTGCAGATAGCTTAGTCCCTAAAGACATAGGAGTACCAACTGGCTTACAGTCTATCATATGAAATTTCTTCAGTATTTCTTTTATTTAGCTAGACTTATTTAATAGAGTTTCATTTTAAAAGCTATTACTTCTATATCATATGTTTATAATGTTGATCAGTCTTTTGGTCACATATAAAGTCAAAGAAGTAATGATGTAGCTTCTTCAAATCTATATTTTTCCACGAGATGGGGTATGAATTTAGGGACGTCATAACTTTCTTAGCGACAAACCAAAGAATAAATCAAGGAACCTAATAGCAAATAGAAATGCAATAATTTTTTGGAATTTTAAAGTCCTTTGCTTCTATGTCTTCAAATTGCGTGCCAATTACATCATTCATGTCGAGATTAACTTTTTTGTCATTTTTAAATCCTCCATTCCTTTTCTTCTATTTCTGCATCAGTAATACTTATCTTTTTTTAACTGCTTCCTTCTTCCCTCTCTTAATTGTTATTTATCTTCTACATTTTCTTTCTATTATTCCATTAGTTTTGGATCTCTCGAATTGCATAAACAATATGAATAGTGTTAGTGGAGGCTAGCCTTGATCACATGTAAAAAATAATGGGATCCATCATATTGGCAATCCAACTTCTTTTTTGTTGATACCATAGTATCCATGGCTTCACGCCTAACTAATTTATGTTCGCACTAAGTTGCATGCTCTGCTATTAAGTTTCTCAACAACTTTTTTCGTACATAGGGACTAAAAATTTACTTAAGTGAAGAGGAGTTAGTTTACCTCTCCCCAACCCTAGTTGATACAATCCATTTTGTTTCTCCATGTCCTATTTTTATTTTAGTATAGTTTACATATGATATTTTTTTCCTAAAAAGTAACAAAGAAGGCAGGATATAATCTAAAAAAACAAATAAATAATTTGAACCGGATTTATAAAAATAATTCAATTGGTAAATTAAAATAAAATGTGCACATATAATTTTTAAGTATAAAACTATTAAATCAATGAACAACAATTAACACATATGCTAACATTTAACATATGAAATAAGACATTAAATTAATACAAAAAGTAAGTAAGTACACTGAATTCTATGTATAAAAGAATTCAATCGATAAATTAGTACAAAATTACGAACATATATATTTTAAGAAAAATTGCACATCAACTAGAATTAATAAAAATTCCGCGTGAAAACAAAAGATGAACATGCTCGGCCAGCCCCTGCGTGGCCGTGCATGGGCCAAGATGGCCCCTGTGTAACCGTGCAGGGGCAATCTTGCCCCTTATGGATGGGTCGAGACGATTCTGCCCCCTCACGCTTGTGCAAGGCAATTTTGCCCCCCTAGGAAGCCACACATTAGTTGATTCTACCCATGCATAGCCGCACAAGCTAGACTTTGCCCTTGCGCACGCCAAACTCGACGAATTTTTTTTTAAAACAACATACCTTTTTTGGTGAAACGAAGAAGGTCAGAGCGAATGGTTGTTAAAGGATTCCAACCTTCTCAAGGACTTTGGACCAAGTCTTTATGAGTGTGATGCTCAAGAGTGATATCGAGATGACAAATGAAGAGATTATGCCACCAATCAAGTTCAGCTTCAGAACATCACCGAAAATATTGTGTTAACACTGAATGCCCTCACATGATCAGTTCACACCATGTAGGTGTCCAAATCCCCTAGAAGTCCAGTTCGGTCCCACCTTGGCAGCTTGGACAACTTCGTTCACCACCTCAATTTGGAATGTCGCAACCAACTCATGTACCATCTCTTCTATCTCGCTCTGGACTACCCTGCCAACTACGAATTCGGCCTCCTCTCAGTGCTGCCGACTGCCAAAGCAGATTCACTTTCCCTGTCACAATCCTGAACGTCGACATCGGAGGTCTAAAGATGTGAGGTGGAGTGCTCCTTCTTGAATGTAGCATCCAACTTGATCTCCCTATTCATATCCCGGTCTGCGGAGATCTCAAACTCAGGGATGACGTGCTCCTTCCTAATGACATTGTTGGAATTTTGTTCTCTCTTCACCATACAAGAAAACAACGAATTTGCAGCAGAATTTTCTAGTTTTATATAAAATCAGACACAAATACAAGTTTCAAAGGATATTTTATTTAGCTAGACTTATTTAATAGAGTTTTATTTAAAAGTTATTGCTTCTGCATCATATATTTATAATGTTAATCAGTGTTTTGGTCAAATATAAAGTCAAAGAAGTATTGATGTAGCGTCTTCAAATCTATATTTTGCCACGTGATGGGGTATGAATCTAAGGACGTCATAACTTTCTTAGCGACAAACCAAAGAATAAACCAGGGAAACTAATAGCAAATAGGAATATATCATCCGTTGAAGTTTTGAAAATTTTAAGTCCTTTGCTTCTATGTCTTCTGATTGCGTGCCAATTAGATCACTCATGGCAAGATTGTCGAATTTTTAAGTCATTTTTAAATCCTCAATTCCTTTTCTTCTCTTTTTGCACCAGTAATACTCATCTTTTTTTAACTTCTTCCTACTTCCCTCTCTTAATTGTTCTTTATATTCTACATTTTCTTTTTATTATTCCATTGTTTTTGGATCTCTCAAAGTGCATGAACGATAATAAGAGTGTTAGTGGTGACTACCCTTGACCACATGTAATTTACGTTGGGATCCAACATATTGGCAATCCAACTTCTTTTTTGTTGATACCGGAGTATCCATGGCTTCACGCTAACTAATTTATGTTGTACTAAGTTGCATACTCTGCTATTAAGTTTCTCAATAACTTTTTTCGTACATAGGGACTAAAAATTTACTTATGTGAAGAGTAGTTAGTTTACCTCTCCCCAACCCTAGTTGATACAATATAGATTGTTTGTTCATGTCCTTTTTTTATTTTAGTATAGTTTACGTATGATATTTTTTCCTAAAAAGTAACAAACAAGGCATGATATAATCTAAAAAAACAAATAAATAATTAGAACCGGATGTATAAAAACAATTCAATTGGTAAATTAGCATAAAACTGCGCACATATAATTTGTAAGTAGAAAACTATTAAATCAATGAACAACAATTAACACATATACTAACATTTAAAATATGAAATAGGACATTAAAATAATACAAAAAGGTAAGTAAGTAAACCGAATTCTATGTATAAAACAATTCAATCGAAAAATTAGTACAAAATTACAAACATATATATATTTTAAGAAAAAATGCACATCAACTAGAATTAATAAAAATTTAGTGCGAAAGTAAAAGATGAACATGCTCGGCTTGGGTAACCGTGCAAGGGCAATCTTGCCCCTACATGGGTGCACAGGGATGATTCTGCCCCCTCACGGTTGTGCAGGGGAAATTCTGCCCCTTTTGGAAGCCGCACAGGGGTGATTCTACCAATGCACGGCCGCACAAAGCAGACTTTGCCATTGCACACCAAAACTCGATGAATGTTTTTTAAACAAACATTCCTTTTTTGGCGAAATGAAGAAGGCCATAGTGAATGATTGTTAAAGGATTCTAGACTTCCCAAGGACTTTGGACCAAGTCTTTATGAGTGGGATTCTCAAGAGTGCTGCCGAGATGCCAAATGAAGGGATTATGACACTAATCAAGTTCAGCTTCTCACCGAAAGCATTGTGTTAATAGCGAATGTACGCATGTGATTACTTCCAACCATGTAAGTATCCAAATCCCTAGAAGTACAGCTCGGTCCCATCTCGGCAGCTTCGACAAAATCGTTCAGCAAATCCCTAGAATGTCATCATCGGAGATCTCAAGCTATGGGGTGGACTCCTCCTCCTTGAATGTAGCATCCAGCTTGATCTCCTTGTTCATATCCCCGTCTCCGGATATCTCAAACTCAGGGATGGGGTGCTCCTTCCTAATGACAAAGTTGGTAATCTTGTTCTTCCTCTTCACCATACAACAAAATAGCAAATTTGTAGCAGAATTTTCAGTTTTAAATATTATAAAAATCAGACACAAATACGAGTTTCAAAGGATATTTTATTTAGTTAGACTTATTTAATAGAGTTTTCTTTTAAATGCTATTGCTTCTGCATCATATGTTTATAATGTTGATCAGTCTTTTGGTCAAATATAAGGTCAAAGAAGTAATGATGTAGCTTCTCCAAATTTATATTTTGCCACGTGATGGGTACGAATTTTGGGACGTCATAACTTTCTTAGCGACAAACCAAAGAATAAACCAAGAAAACTAATGGCAAATAGGAATGCAATCATCTTTTGAAGTTGTGGAATTTTTTAGACCTTTGTTTCTATGTCTTCTGATTGCGAGCCAATTACATCACTCCTGTCGAGATTGTTGAACTTTTTTGTCATTTTTAAATCCTCCATTCCTTTTCTTCTCTTTTTGCATCAGTAATACTTATCTTTTTTTAACTTCTTCCTTCTTCCCTCTCTTAATTGTTATTTATCTTCTACATTTTCTTTCTATTATTCCATTAGTTTTGGATCTCTCGAATTGCATAAACGATATGAATAGTGTTAGTGGAGGCTAGTCTTGATCACATGTAAAAAATATTGGGATCCATCATATTGGCATTCCAACTTCTTTTTTGTTGATACCATAGTATCTATGGCTTCACGCCTAACTAATTTATGTCGCACTAAGTTGAATGCTCTACTATTAAGTTTCTCAACAACTTTTTTCGTACATAGGGACTCAAAATTTACGTAAGTGAAGAGGAGTTAGTTTACCTCTCCCCAACCCTAGTTGATGCAATCCAGCTTGTTTCTTCATGTCCTATTTTTATTTTAGTATAGTTACATCTGATATTTTTAAAAAGTAACAAAGACGGCAAGATATAATCTAAAAAAACAAAAAAATAATTTGAACCAGATTTATAAAAATAATTCAATTGGTAAATTAGCATAAAATTGCGCACATATAATTTTTAAGTAAAAAACTATTAAATCAATGAACAATAATTAACACATATACTAACATTTAACATATGAAATAAGACATCAAATTAATACAAAAAAGAGATTAGTAAACTGAATTCTATGTATATAACAATTCAATTGACAAATTAGTACAAAATTACAAACATATATATTTTAAAAAAATTGCACATCAACTAAATTTAATAAAAATTCCATACGAAAGCAAAAGATGAACATGCTCGGCCAGCCCCTGCATGGCCGTGCATGGGCCAAGATGGCCCCTGCGTAACCGTGCAGGGGCAATCTTGCCCCTTCATGGATGCGTAGGGACGATTTTGCCCCCTCACGGTTGTGCAGGGGAAACTCTGCCTCTTAGGAAGCCGCGCAAGGCTGATTTGGTTACGCAGGGGCAATCTTGCCCCTTCATGGATGCGTAGGGACGATTTTGCCCCCTCACGGTTGTGCAGGGGAAACTCTGCCTCTTAGGAAGCCGCGCAAGGCTGATTTGGTTACGCAGGGGCAATCTTGCCCCTTCATGGATGCGTAGGGACGATTTTGCCCCCTCACGGTTGTGCAGGGGAAACTCTGCCTCTTAGGAAGCCGCGCAAGGCTGATTCTACCCATGCACGGCCGCACAAGACAGACTTTGCCCTTGCACACACCGTACTCAATGATTTTTTTTGAAAAAAAACATACCATTTTTGGCGAAACGAAGAAGGCCATATTGAATGTTTGTTAAAGGATTCCGGCCTTCCCAAGGACTTTGGACCAAGTCTTTATGAGTGGAACGCTCAAGATTGCTGCCGAGATGGCAAATTAAGTGATTATGTCACCAATCAAGTTCAGCTTCAGAACATCACCGAAAGTATTGTGTTAATAGTAAATGCCTTCGTGTGATTGCTTCCCACCATGTAGGTATCCAAATCCTTAGAAGTCCAACTAGGACCACCTCGGCAGCTTGGACAATATCATTCACCACCTCAATTTGGAATGTCGCGACATGTTCCTCTACCACCTCTTGTATCACGCTCTAGACTACCCTACTAACTACAAACTCGACCTCTTCTCAATGCAGCCGACCACCATAGCAAACTCACTCTCTCTGCCATGAACCTGAATGTCGTCATCGTAGATCTCAAGTTGTGGGGTGGAGTACTCCTCCTTGAATGTAGCATCCAGCTCGATCTCCCTGTTCATATCCCCGTCTCTGGAGATCTCAAACTTAGGGATGACATGCTCCTTTCCGATGACAATGTTGATAATCTTGTTCTTCCTCTTCACCGTACAAGAAAATAGCAAATTTGTAGCAGAATTTTCAGTTTTAAATATTATAAAATCAGACACAAATACGAGTTTCAAAGGATATTTTATTTACCTAGACTTATTTAATAGAGTTTTATTTTAAAAGATATTGCTTCTACATAATAGGTTTATAATGTTAATAAGTCTTTTGGTCAAATATAAAGTCAAATAAGTAATGATGTAGCGTCTCCAAATCTATATTTTGCCGAGTGATGGGGTATGAATTTAGGGACGTCATAACTTTCTTAGTGACAAACCAAAGAATAAACAAAGGAAACTAATGGCAAACAGGAATGCAATCATCCGTTGAAGTTGTGGAATTTTTAAGTCCTTTGCTTTTATGTCTTCTGATTGCGTGTCATTTACATCACTCATGGCAAGATTGTTGAATTTTAAGTAATTTTTAAATCCTCCATTCCATTTCTTCTCTTTTTGGACAAGTAATACTCATCTTTTTTTAACTTCTTCCCTCTTCCCTCTCTTAATTGTTCTTTATCTTCTACATTTTCTTTCTATTATCCCATTATTTTTCAATCGCTTGAAGTGCATAAACGATATGAAGAGTGTTAGTGGAGGCTAGCCTTGATCACATGTAAAAAATATTGGGATCCATCTTATTGGCAATCCAACTTCTTTTTTGTTGATACCAGAGTATCCATGGCTTCACGCCTAACTAATTTATGTTGCAATAAGTTGCATGCTCTGCTATGAAGTTTTTCAACAACTTTTTTCGTACATAGAGACTCAAAATTTACTTAGGTGAAGAGGACTTAGTTTACCTCTCTCCAACCCTAGTTGATACAATCTAGCTTGTTTGTTCATGTCGTTTTTTTAATTTAGCGTTTGTTTACGTATGATATTTTTTTCCTAAAAAGTAACAAAGAACGCTTGATATAATCTAATAAAACAAATAAATAATTTGAACCGAATTTATAAAAATAATTCAATTAGTAAATTAGCATAAAATTGCGCATATAATTTTTAAGTAGAAAACTATTAAATCAATGAACAACAATTAACACATATATTAACATTTAACATAAGAAATAAGACATTAAATTAATACAAAAAGGTAATTAAGTAAACTGAATTCTATGTAAAAAACAATTCTATTGATAAATTAGTACAAAATTATGAACATATATATTTTAAGAAAAATTGCCATCAACTAGAATTAATAAAAATTCGACGCGAAAGTAAAAGATGAACATGCTCGGCCAACCCCTACAAGGCCAACATGGACCAAGATGACCCTGGGTAACCGTGCAGGGGCAATCCTCCCCCCACATGGGTGCACAGGGATGATTCTGCCCCCTCACGATTGTGCAGGGGAAATTCTTCCCCTTTTGGAAGCCGCGCAGGGGTGATTCTACCAATGCACGGCCGCACGAAGCAGACTTTGCCATTGCACATGCAAAACTCGATGAATGTTTTTTAAACAAACATTCCTTTTTTGGCGAAACGAAGAAGGCCAGAGTGAATGATGACTTCCCATGGACTTTAGACCAAGTCTTTATGAGTGGGATGCTCAAGAGTGCTGCCGAGATGCCAAATGAAGGGATTATGACACTAATCAAGTTCAGCTTCTCACCGAAAGCATTGTGTTAATAGCGAATGTACGCATGTGATTACTTCCAACCATGTAAGTATCCAAATCCCTAGAAGTACAGCTCGGTCCCANCAGGGGTGATTCTACCAATGCACGGCCGCACGAAGCAGACTTTGCCATTGCACATGCAAAACTCGATGAATGTTTTTTAAACAAACATTCCTTTTTTGGCGAAACGAAGAAGGCCAGAGTGAATGATGACTTCCCATGGACTTTAGACCAAGTCTTTATGAGTGGGATGCTCAAGAGTGCTGCCGAGATGCCAAATGAAGGGATTATGACACTAATCAAGTTCAGCTTCTCACCGAAAGCATTGTGTTAATAGCGAATGTCCGCACGTGATTACTTCCAACCATGTAAGTATCCAAATCCCTAGAAGTACAGCTCGGTCCCACCTCGGCAGCTTCGATAACATCGTTCACCAAATCCCTAGAATGTCATCATCGGAGATCTCAAGCTATGGGGTGGAGTCCTCCTTCTTGAATGTAGCATCCAGCTTGATCTCTTTGTTCATATCCCCGTCTCCGGATATCTCAAGCTCAGGGATGGGGTGCTCCTTCCTAATGACAAAGTTGGTAATCTTGTTCTTCCTCTTCACCATACAACAAAATAGCGAATTTGTAGCAGAATTTTCAGTTTTAAATATTATAAAATCAGACACAAATACGATTTTCAAAGGATATTTTATTTAGTTGGACTTATTTAATAGAGTTTTCTTTTAAATGCTATTGCTTCTCCATCATATGTTTATAATGTTGATCAGTGTTTTGGTCAAATATAAAGTCAAAGAAGTAATGATGTAGCTTTTCCAAATTTATATTTTGCCACGTGATGGGGTATGAATTTTGGGACGTCATAACTTTCTTAGCGACAAACCAAAGAATAAACCAAGAAAACTAATGGCAAATAGGAATGCAATTATCTGTTGAAGTTGTGGAATTTTTTAGACCTTTGCTTCTATGTCTTCTGATTGTGTGCCAATTACATCACTCATGTGGAGATTGTTGAACTTTTTTGTCATTTTTAAATCCTCCATTCGTTTTCTTCTCTTTTTGCATCAGTAATACTTATCTTTTTTTAACTTCTTCCTTCCTCCCTCTCTTAATTGTTATTTATCTTCTACATTTTGTTTCTATTATTCCATTAGTTTTGGATCTCTCGAATTGCATAAACGATATGAAGAGTGTTAGTGGAGGATAGCCTTGATCACATGTAAAAAATATTGGGATCCATCATATTGGCAATCCAACTTCTTTTTTGTTGATACCATAGTATCCATGGCTTCACGCCTAACTAATTTATGTCGCACTAAGTTGCATGCTCTGCTATTAAGTTTCTCAACAACTTTTTTCGTACATTAGGGACTCAAAATTTACTTAAGTGAAGAGGAGTTAGTTTACCTCTCCCCAACCCTAGTTGATGCAATCCAACTTGTTTCTTCATGTCCTATTTTTATTTTAGTATAGTTTACATCTGATATTTTTTCCTAAAAAGTAACAAAGAAGGCAAGATATAATCTAAAAAAACAAAGAAATAATCTGAACCGGATTTATAAAAATAATTCAATTGGTAAATTAGCATAAAATTGCGCAAATATAATTTTTAAGTTAAAAACTATTAAATCAATGAACAACAATTAACACATATACTAACATTTAACATATGAAATAAGACATCAAATTTATAAAAAAAAGAAATTAGTAAACTGAATTCTATGTATATAACAATTCAATTGACAAATTAGTACAAAATTACAAACATATATATTTTAAAAAAATTGCACATCAAATAAATTTAATAAAAATTCCATACGAAAGCAAAAGATGAACATGCTCGGCCAGCACCTGCATGGCCGTGCATGGGTCAAGATGGCCCCTGCATAACCATGCAGGGGCAATCTTGCCACTTCATAGATGCGTAGGGACGATTTTGCCCCCTCACAGTTGTGCAGAGGATATTCTGCCTCTTAGGAAGCCGCGCAAGGCTGATTCTACCCATGCACGGCCGCACAAGACAGACTTTGCCCTTGCACACACCGTACTCGATGAATTTTTTTTGAAAAAAAAACATACCGTTTTTGGCGAAACGAAGAAGGCCAAAGTGAATGGTTGATAAAGGATTCCGACCTTCTCAAGGACTTTGGACCAAGTCTTTATGAGTGGAACGCTCAAGATGTTGCCGAGATGCCAAATGAAGGGATTATGTCACCAATCAAGTTCAGCTTTAGAACATCACCGAAAGTATTGTGTTAACAGTAAATGCCGTCGTGTGATTGCTTCCCACCATGTAGGTATCCAAATCCGTAGAAGTCCAACTGGGACCACCTCGGCAGCTTGGACAATATCATTCACCACCTAAATTTGGAATGTCGCAACATGTTCCTCTACCACCTCTTGTAACTCGCTCTACACTACCCTACTAACTACAAACTCGACCTCTTCTCAATGCAGCCGACCACCATAGCAAACTCACTCTCTCTGCCATGATCCTGAATGTCGTCATCGTAGATCTCAAGTTGTGGGGTGGAGTACTCCTCCTTGAATGTAGCATCCAGCTCGATCTCCCTGTTCATATCCCCGTCTCTGAAGATCTCAAACTTAGGGATGACATGCTCCTTTCTGATGACAATGTTGATAATCTTGTTCTTCCTCTTCACCGTACAAGAAAATATTGTGGGGTGGAGTACTCCTCCTTGAATGTAGCATCCAGCTCGATCTCCCTGTTCATATCCCCGTCTCTGAAGATCTCAAACTTAGGGATGACATGCTCCTTTCTGATGACAATGTTGATAATCTTGTTCTTCCTCTTCACCGTACAAGAAAATAACAAATTTGTAGCAGAATTTTCAGTTTTAAATATTATAAAATCAGACACAAATACGAGTTTCAAAGGATATTTTATTTACCTAGACTTATTTAATAGAGTTTTATTTTAAAAGATATTGCTTCTACATAATAGGTTTATAATGCTGATAAGTCTTTTGGTCAAATATAAAATCAAATAAGTAATGATGTAGCGTCTCCAAATCTATATTTTGCCGAGTGATGGGGTATGAATTTAGGGACGTCATAACTTTCTTAGTGACAAACCAAAGAATAAACAAAGGAAACTAATAGCAAATAGGAATGCAATCATCGGTTGAAGTTGTGGAATTTTTAAGTCCTTTGCTTTTATGTCTTCTGATTGGGTGCCATTTACATCACTCATGGCAAGATTGTTGAATTTTTAAGTTATTTTTAAATCCTCCATTCCTTTTCTTCTCTTTTTGGACAAGTAATACTCATCTTTTTTTAACTTCTTCCCTCTTCCCTCTATTAATTGTTCTTTATCTTCTACATTTTCTTTCTATTATCTCATTATTTTTCAATCTCTTGAAGTGCATGAACGATATGAAGAGTGTTAGTGGAGGCTAGCCTTGATCACATGTAAAAAATATTGGGATCCATCTTATTGGCAATCCAGCTTCTTTTTTGTTGATACCAGAGTATCCATGGCTTCACGCCTAACTAATTTATGTCGCACTAAGTTGCATACTCTGCTATGAAGTTTCTCAACAACTTTTTTCGTACATAGAGACTCAGAATTAACTTAGATGAAGAGGACCTAGTTTACCCCTCTCCAACCCTAGTTGATACAATCCAGCTTGTTTCTTCATGTCGTTTTTTTATTTTAGTGTAGTTTACATATGATATTTTTTTCCTGAAAAGTAACAAAGAATGCATGATATAATCTAAAAAAACAAATAAATAATTTGAACCAAATTTATAAAAAAAATTCAATTTGTAAATTAGCATAAAATTGGGCATATAATTTTTAAGTAGAAAAATATTAAATCAATGAACAACAATTAACATATATACTAACATTTAACATATGAAATAAGACATTAAATTAATACAAAAAGGTAATTAAGTAAACTGAATTCCATGTATAAAATAATTCAATCGATAAATTAGTTCAAAATTATGACCCTATATATTTTAAGAAAAATTGCACATCAACTAAAATTAATAAAAATTCTGTGCAAAAGCAAAAGATGAACACGCTCTCCCAGCCCCTTCATGGCCGTAAATGGGCCAAGATGGCCCCTGCATAACCGTGCAGGGGCAATCTTGCCCCTTCATGGATGCGCAAGGACGATTTTGCCCCCTCATAGTTGTGCAGGGGCAATTCTGCCCCCTAGGAAGCCGCACAGGGGCAATTCTACCCATGCATAGCCGCACAAGGCAAACTTTGTCCTTGCACATGCCAAACTTGACGAAGTTTTTTTTGAAAAAAACATACTTTTTTTGGCGAAACGAAGAAGGCAAGAGTGAATGGTTGTTAAAGGATTTCGGCTTTCCTAAGGACTTTGGGTCAAGTCTTTATGAGTGGGATGCTCATGAGTGCCGCCGAGATGCCAAATGAAGAGATTGTGTCACCAATCAAGTTCAGCTTCAGAACATCATCGAAAGCATTGTGTTAATAGCGAATGCCCTCACATGCTTTGTTCCCACCATGTAGGTATCCAAATCCCTAGGGGTTGTTCGGTTGTAGAATTAATATGGGAATATCTCTTTATTATTGGAATATAGCCAAATGACCATCAGAATAGGATTATCTCAACTTTTTTAAAAACTAACTAGAAAATCCTGAAATACCACTAACTTTTTCACATTTACTCCAACTTTCTTATTCTTCTAAAATGGTGGAATATCTTATATTTGACCGTTTCTATTTTCTAATCACATTTTATTTTTTTTGTTTTCATACACATGGTATTATATTCTTTATATTATTTATCAATGATCATTCATAAGTTATTTATAATTAGAAATTTGATTAATTTATATTATGTGCTGATATAAATAATAATATATTACATAACATTATTTATCTATTAAATAGTTAAATAATCTAATATTGATTATCGACTATATTTTCATAATAATGAAATAATCAAATAATGATTATTTACTATATTATCATAATTATTAAATAACTAAATTTATAAATATAAATTAAATAAATAAATGGTCATTTTTTATTATATATATTATTAATACTAGTTATTTTTAATATAATATATTTTAATAAATTAAAATATAAGAAT
This sequence comes from Pontederia paniculata, assembly GCA_001647135.1. NCBI lineage: Eukaryota > Viridiplantae > Streptophyta > Magnoliopsida > Commelinales > Pontederiaceae > Pontederia > Pontederia paniculata. The sequence continues at coordinate 18,418 of LTAE01005784.1, read as the reverse complement.
ATATTTTTTAGTATGTCGATCTAAATGCTAGATGGAATAAGAGTAATGAGAATAATATTTTATATTAATTTCATTAAATTTGATTAATTTTATATTTATAATACTATGAAATAATATTTTATTTAATAAGTAAAAAAAAATAAGGCACATATTTAACATCACCATTTATAGCTTATATAATTTATTTTAAAAAACTTCTGTTGACATCATTTACAAGTTAATTGAGTGATTTTATATATTAAATAAAAATAATAATATATATTTTAAATATTTTTCATTATATAGAGTTCCGTTAGATCCCTCGGGCAAACTTAAATTTGATTAATTTTATATTTATAATACTATGAAATAATATTTTATTTAATAAGTAAAAAAAATAAGGCACATATTTAACATCATCATTTATAGCTTATATAATTTATTTTAAAAAACTTCTGTTGACATCATTTACAAGTTAATTGAGTGATTTTATATATTAAATTAAAATAATAATATATATTTTAAATATTTTTAATTATATAGAGTTCCGTTAGGTCCCTCGGGCAAACTTTTTCGTTTAAAACTGCATGAATTTTTCTAGACATAAAAAAACTTATTTTTATGTCATATAAAGGTCGAATTTTGGATTTTCATTTTTTAAAAATATTATATTTATAAATATTTGAAACAATTATTTAATATTTGGAATTAATATCAGATATTGATAAATTTAGGCCGATGCGTAAAATAAATATTCTTAATAACAACAATAATAATAATTGGCGAGAGGTCTTCTTTTCTTCCTATTGTCGTTGTTTTTTTACTAACACATATAAATCTTAGCAGCAACAGCTAGTTGGATAGTAACGATGGAGCATGTGAGGGCATCGCACATCCTAATCAAGCACGATGGTTGGCGATGGAAGGTATCCTGGAAGGACCCAGATGGCCACATCATATCCGCCTCCACCCGTGACACTGTTGCCATCGAGCTCCGCAACCTCTGCCATAGTCGGTCGCCAATCCGATTGCTCCTCCGCCAGGACATAATATAGAAGTTAGATTTCCTACACTAGATCCAACTATTGTAAAATAAATGGCCACATCCAAATTGTAAGAAGTATAAACATCTTATCCTAAGGGAAATCTAATAACTTTTGTCAAAAATAAACTTTTCTGTGACCTTTATAAATTAGATGACATGTCAGGTGGCACCATTTAAAATTTTAATGGAATAGTGGCTTGAATATTACTCTAAGTTGAGTGACCTAAACGTTGAAGACTGAAGTTGGGAGGCTTATTACCAAAGTTGAGTGACTCCAAGCACTTCAAATCCCTTCGAGAATGGGGACGAGAGCACATGTGTTGACTCCAAGTCAACTCAAGGATAAGCTAGACTTTAGAATGATAACAAGCAAGTTTAATGTGTTCAGTGAAACATTCAAAGGTTATATGTTCTTGCACGATGAGAAAAGATTTTATAAAGAGTCGAGATACAACTTTCCTTGAGAACGAAAGTAGAGAAGTACATGGTGGATATTGAGCCTCTAACTATTATTAGTGATAGTCGAATCAACTCCGAAGAAGACTAATAGGACAAAAGTCCAAGTGTGGAAGATAGATCTATATAAAATATTGAGATATCTTTGGAGGATGTGGAGGAATCTATTATTTTCACAAGTATAACCGCCACCACTAGGCCCTAAATGATATCCGCACACTTGGATGATTATGTTTTGTATGAATGAGAGACTCCGTGCTACTCCATTGATGTTGATACATACATACATACATACATACATACATACATA
>LTAE01005784.1:0-15719 GCA_001647135.1 Pontederia paniculata | reverse complement strand
GGATTCATCAAACATGTTGGATTGATGGGGACTTTTGAATAATTGAGTCGTGCAAAGATTCACGAAAAATCAAACTTTGGTATAACATCTCAAATTATTACTACATTGACACTAGGAGTATTAAGTTAGCATTCATACCTCACGGACAATGGGAGTAAAGAAAATGGATGACCATTTTGATCAAGTGGGAGATGTTAGAATGATGACCATATGCGGTCATTAAACAAGCATAATTGACACATCATGGACATAGGTTGGCAGAGAGGTGTCCGGTAGTAATAACACGGGTAACTCCCCTCCAACATTAGATGCACAAGTGGCAATGAAAGAAGAAATTGCACATTCAATGTTCAACTGACAAGATATGTTGATGCGCAGGATTGTCGTCATGAGACAACTACGTCTAGGGGCATTATTGATGCTCATAGGATGGGATGGACTTCTATGGACAAATTTGGTGATGTGCACAAACACACACACACACAACAGATTTTGGTTGTGAGTTCACCCCTCTTTTTGCTCTTTATTTTTCAGGAACCATTCCAGACTCCATTGCAAGCTTGAGCAGCTTAAGATTCCTTGCTCTGGACAACAACCATCTCATTGGCACCATCCACCCGAATATGGCAGCTCCGCCTGCACTCACTTCTCTCTACATCAATGGCAACAACTTGACTGGACAACTCGACTTCTCTGAAGAATTCTATCAGAGGATGGGAAGAAGGAGAAAGATTTTTCTTTCCTTTTGCTTCAAAGCCTTCTAGTTGTCTCATATAGATCTCTTCCTCCAAGTCCCCATGAAGGAATGCCGTCTTTACATCCATTTGTTCTACTTCAAGATTATATGCGGCTGCTATAGATAGGACAAATGGTATTGAAGTCATTTTCGCCACTGGAGAGAATATCTCGTCATAGTTAACTCCCTCAATCTGAGAGTACCCTTTAGCTACAAGCCTCGCCTTGTACTTCTCTATAGACCCATCTGGTTTCAGCTTTCGCTTGAACACCCATTTACATCCAATTGTCATTCTATCTTTAGGCAATTTACACAAGCTCCATGTTTCATTTTTATCTGGAGATTGTATCTCATCTGCCATAGCAAGCTCCCACTGATTTGCATCATCCATAGATCTCGCATCTTTTACAGAGCTAGGTTCATCTTTGGTAATGCCCAAAGCATGAAACGTACTCAGAGCACTAAGAGAGCATCGAAGAGGTGCTCTCCTTTCCCTGACAATCTCCTGAGAGCTATCATGACATCTATATCTGGATCTTCATCTGAATCTGCATCCTCAACTTCATTATACAAGTATTCTTGATCCGATTCAGAAACAAACTCTACTTGATTATCTTGTGCAATTACCTCTTCAGGTTCAGTTTTACAATTTTCTTCAAACACTACCACTTTCTTGAGTTCAACATCTTTCTGCGTCCCAACTTGAGGTTGTGATTCACGAAAGAAAACATCCCTGCTGTATACAATGGTATTCGATTCTGGATTCCACAGCTTATAACCTTTGACCCCTTCCTTATATCCAACAAATATGCTCTTCTCAGACTTGTTGTCAAGCTTACCTCTCTTTTCCTTAGGTACATGGACATAAGCGTCACATCCAAACACATGACTGGGCAGCGAAAACTCCGTCGGGGGGGCGGTGCCCCCCGAACCCCCCCTTTCTGCGCGTAAGGGTCAAATGTAGCTGGGTAATACTCCAGTTCCCCTAAGTATTCTCCAACTCCAACAATATTGGCATTTTAGTTCTTTAGTATGTCTTGATACATATGATTTATCTTATTATTTTCTTTACATATTGAATATCATCTTCGTGATACGACAACTTGCACATGATTGAAGTCTAGATTGAGAGTTGGTTGTTATATTAGTTTATGTCTTTTTATTATTGGAACACCGTAAAGAATATTATATTTATCTAGATTTATTTGATAGAGTTTTATTTTAAAAGTTATTGCTTCCGCATCATATGTTTATAATGTAGATCAGTCTTTTGGTCAGATATAAAATAAAAGAAGTAATATCGTAGCGTCTTCAAATCTATATTTTACCATGTGGTATGAATTTAGGGACGTCATAACTTTCTTAGCGGGAAACCAAAGAATAAACCAAATAAACTAATGTCAAATAGGAATGCAATCATCCGTTGAATTTTTGGAAAGTTTAAGTCATTTGCTTCTATGTCTTCTTATTGCGTGCCAATTAGATCACTCATGGCAAGATTGTTGAATTTTTAAGTCATTTTTAAATCCTCCATTCCTTTTCTTCTCTTTTTGCACCAGTAATACTAATATTTTTTTACTTCTTCCTTCTTCCCTCTCTTAATTGTTCTTTATATTCTACATTTTATTTCTATTATTTCATTATTTTTGGATCTCTCGAAGTGCATGAACGATGTGAAGAGTGTTAGTGATGACTAGCCTTGACCACATGTCAAAAATATTGTGGTCCAACATATCGGCAATCCAACTTCTTTTTTGTTGATACCAGAGTATCCATGACTTCATGCCTAACTAATTTATGTCGCACTAAGTTGCATGCTCTGTTATTAAGTTTCTCAACAATTTTTTTCGTACATAGGGACTCAAAATTTACTAAGTGAAGAGGAGTTAGTTTACCTCTCCCCAACCCTAGTTGATACAATCCAACTTGTTTGTTCATGTCCTTTTTTATTTTAGTATAATTTATGTATGATATTTTTTTCCTAAAAAGTAACAAATAAGGCAAGATATAATCTAAAAAGACAAATAAATAATTTGAACCAAATTTATAAAAATAATTCAATTGGTAAATTAGCATAAAATTGCACACATATAATTTTTAAATAGAAAACTATTAAATCAATGAACAAAAATTAACACATATACTAACATTTAAAATAAGAAATAAGACATTAAATTAATACAAAAAAGTAAGTAAGTAAACTGAATTCTATGTATAAAATAATTCAATCGATAAATTAGTACAAGATTATGAACATATATATTTTAAGAAAAAATGCACATTAACTAAAATTAATAAAAAATCTGCGCGAAAGCAAAAGATGAACATGCTCGATCAGCCCTTGAAAGGCCAGCATGGGCCAAGATGGCCCCTGTGTAACCGTGCAGGGGCAATCTTGCCCCCATCATAGAAGTGCAGGGATGATTCTGCCCCCTCACGGTTGTGCAGGGGCAATTTTGCCCCCTTAGGAAGCCGCACATGGGTGATTCTACCCATGCACAGCCGCACAAGGCAGACTTTGCCATTGTGCATGCCAAACTCGACGAATTTTTTTTAAACAAACATTCCATTTTTGGCGAAACGAAGAAGGCCAGAGTGAATGATTGTTAAAGGATTCTGGACTTCCCAAGGACTTTGGATCAAGTCTTTATGAGTGGGACGCTCAAGAGTGCTGCCGAGATGCCAAATGAAGGGATTATGTCACTAATCAAGTTCAGCTTCAGAACATCACTGAAAGCATTGTGTTAATAGTAAATTCCCTCACGTGATTTGGTCCCACTATGTAGGCATCCAAATCCCTAGAAATCCAGCTCGGTCCCACCTCGGCAGCTTCGACAACATCGTTCACCGCCTCAATTTGGAATGTCGCAAACTGCTCCACTACCACCTCTTCTATCTCGCTCTAGACTACCCTACTAACTACGAACTCGGCCTCCTCCCAGTGCAACGAACCACAAAAATAGACTCACTCTATCTGCCACGATCCCGAACGTCGTCATCGGAGATCTCAAGCTGTGGGGTGGAGTGCTGCTTCTTGAATGTAGCATTCAGCTCGATCTCGTTATTCGTATCCCCGTCTTCTCAGATCTCAAACTCAGGGATGGTGTGCTCCTTCCTGATGACAATGTTGATAATATTTTTCTTCCTCTTCACAGTACGAGAAAATATTGAATTTGCAGTAGAATTTTTAGTTTTAAATATTATAAAATGAGACACAAAATACGAGTTTCAAAGGATATTTTATTTAGCTAGACTTATTTAATAGAGTTCTATTTTAAAAGCTATTGCTTCTCCATCATATGTTTATAATGTTGATCAGTCTTTTGGTCAAATATAAAGTCAAAGAAGTAATGATGTAGCTTCTCCAAATCTATATTTTGCCACGTCATGGGGTATGAATTTTGGGACGTCATAACTTTCTTAGCGACAAACCAAAGAATAAACCAAGGAAACTAATAGCAAATAGGAATGCAATCATCCGTTGAACTTCGGAATTTTTTAGTCCTTTGCTTCTATGTCTTCTGATTGCGTGCCAATTTGGACCAAGTCATTATGAGTGGGACGCTCAAGAGTGCTGCCGAGATGCCAAGTGAAGGGATTATGTCACCAATCAATTTCAGCTTCAGAATGTTGAATCTAGGATTCCGAGATTATTTTGATGATCACAAATTTGTAAGGGAACATAGTTTGAACTAATGAACTTGTTGAGCTGATTTCTGAAACAAGATGTTCAAGTTTAGAAGTTGATAGGTCGACCAAAGCTAAAGGAACGGATGACCTATGCACACAGAAGACATATCAAAAGAACTCTATGTGTGCAGTTCTATAAATGATGGAATAAGAAAAAGAGACTTGATAGTCATGTTGGAGGAGTCGACAACCCTCATAATCAAGTTGTTAGTAGATGTGAAAATTTGATGAGGCAAAAATAATCTATTCAAGTAGCTCTCAACAAATAATCGACTCAAGTGAAAAATCGTAAAGAGCTTTTTCTGCAATGATTATCGTAAAGACTAAATTACGAAATCGAATGGAAGATCAATGGATGAATGATTGTTTGATTACATATATCGAAAAAGATGTATTTCGTATTGTAAGCAACGATGATATTATTAATAGGTTTCAAAAAATAAAACCTCATCGAAATCAATTATTAAAATAATTTAATATTTTTTATTTATTTATAGATTATATTTTTATTGGTGAACCCATCAAAAAAAATCCTGGCTCCGCCACTGCTCTCAAGTCCATATTTTGTCATCTGACAGATGTGGATTTGGAGGTGTTACAATAACAATCACAAATATTTTTATCAAATACATCTATAATAAAAAGCAAGTTCAGCCTTTATTAAAATAGTAATTTCATAGCACTATCAAACGCACCCTTAAGCTACGTTTGGTAGTGCTTTCAAACTAGTGATTTATAAAATAATTGAACTTATTTTTAGATCTACGATGGTTTGGTGAGATTTTTTGAAGTGCTTTTTCTCGTAATTTTTGGTAAACACACTTATTTTTCTTGCTTTTTCATAAAGTTGAGAGATTATCCTATAGACCAAAGCTTTCCGGAGGAAAGCAAGTTAGTTTTTTTTTCACTTTGTGAAGGACTCCCAAATGCAGCCAAGATTTTGTAAATTAAAACACAATACATTTAAATTGTCTGATAACGTTGATAATCATTTTTATACTTTTTTACATATCCATCTTTAAACCGATTCTGTCAAACAGGTCGGGAACATGTGCATTAGAATTGTTTGATCAGAATCCTGGGTAGCACAGGGGCAGCCCGGGTTCTTTTATAGCGATTCCACCCAATTTGTGGAATATCTCGGTTCGAACGACAGCGGAAGAAATTTATTTTTTTTTCTTTTTCCAACCTTGCCCTCGTAACCACGCAAGAAAGATACAGCTCTCATTTTTTTTCTGTCACGTGTCGTCGTCTCTTCCTTCTTCTTCGCCGATCAACTTCTCTCTTCTCCTCCGACGCTCATAGTTGTCGTCCAGGTGACTCGTCTCCCTCCCCCCCTCTCTGTTTCCATCTCTCTCGCTCTCGCGCGCTCCCTCCTCCGTCTCCGTCTCTCTCTCCGCTCCCTCTCTGTCTCCTCTCTCTCCCTCTCTATCTGCGTCTGTCGCCCTCTCTTTCTCTCTCTCTCTCTCTCTGTCTCGCTCTTTCTGCCACTCTCTGAGTCTTGCTACCTCTCTCTCCCCCCTTCTCTCTGTCCCTCTGGTGCCCTCTCTCTATCTCCGTTTCTCGCTCTCTCCGCCTCTCTCTCTCCCTCTCTCTCTATCTCTCTCTTTCGCTCTCTCTACCTCTCTTTGTTATGTCTTTTAATTTTTATTATAATATACTAATATATTTAACGAGAGTATTGTTATCTGAAAAAATATTGAAAAAAAAATTACAAGATTAATTTAATATCTGTATCCACATTTTTCTCACAATATTGTGAACTAAAAGAGGGTAAATAAGAAACAAAAAACTCTTTTATTATCTAACAGTTTAATTAGTCAAAATATTATCTATTAAATTAAAATTTTCTGCTATCGAATCCCCTATTTCTCTCCTGAGATTTACAATTACAAAAATATCCTTTATTCCTCCCCGAAATTGAAAAATGATCAAATACAGAAAATATAAAATCAATTGATATTAACTCCCATAATATACTTAATATATGAAAATTATCTAAACAACAATCAAATCCACGTCTTTAATATCTTACCAGATATAACTATAGATAACCATAATTTCGAAAAAAAAAAACCAATTGAACAAGACAATCATAAATTGATTCTATTACAGGAAAAAAAACTATTAAAAGGTGTGCTTGGCATTGAAATATAATTAGGTAATTTTATGAATTAAATAAGAGATTATAATATGATATGAATAAATGAAAAAAAGTGATTAATCTTTTTTTAAAAAAACTTTCTCTTTCTTTAGGTCATTTTTTTATTAATTATATATCAACCTTTTTAATATTGGCAGCACAAAACAGAAAAAAATTGCTTAACTTAACACATGATAAAAATTAAATAAGTTCAATTTTCACTTAAATATCAGAATCATAATATTAATTAATAATTCAGTTATTTATTCTCCCAAAGATTTTATATGTATTTAACTTATCAATAATAATAATTTATAATAGTGATAATAATAATTTTAATAGTAATTAATCATAATAATAAATTAATAATAAGAAGAAACTTAATAAAAAAATGTTAATAATTGAATGGTATAATAGTAATTATCCAATATGATAATTTGGTTCATCCTAGTTCATTCAAACACATCTAGAACCTCACATTTTTAGTTCTTATCTTTAGTTCTACCTTCATTCAAATACATACCCGAAATTAATCTATCAAATCAAAAAATCTGAAGAACCTCATGTTCTGGTTGTCAAACAGAGCCTTATCGAACTCAAGTTTAAGACTGCGTTTAAGAGAACTTTTAGAGTCAGCTTTTATGAAAGTTTAACTTATTTATATATATATGTGTTTGGTGAAAACTTTTTCAACTGTATTTTATTATTGAATCTCGAAACACAATTATTTTTGTTGTTCTTTCAAAAAGTTGATCTTTATGTCTTAAAAAGACATGTGAGTGAAAGTTGACCTCGCTATTTATACTTGACTTTATTATTTAAGATACAACTATACAAGAGACATATCTTGTTGCTGAATTTAATGTTTAAATCCAAACTCATGTAAATTTGTGAGTTATTTTACCTCACTATAATTATAACACACAAGATTAGTTTAATATTAGTTATTGCTTTATGATTTTTAAGACTATTTTATTATTCTATATTTGTATAGAAAAATATTTAATTATTATAATATTTTAATCAGACTGTCAAATCAACTACCGTCCTCACTCAACCAGAAAAAGGAAAAAATAAAATAAAAACTCATCTTATCTCTTTGCTGCTGATCCCCTTCTCTCCCTCAATGTCTGTGTACTTGATGCTGCTATGGGTTCTGTCCATGGCAGCAGTTGCCTCATTTATTCACCGTACCTTGCGCAAATGCAAGTACCATCTCCCTCCTGGTCCAAGGAAGCTCCCAATAATTGGGAACCTGCACCTGCTTCGTCACCAGTCTCATCGCAGCCTGTGGCAGCTCTCCCGGAAACATGGCCCCCTCATGTACCTGCAGCTCGGCAGCGTGCCCACCGTCGTGGTCTCCTCCGCCGAGATGGCGAGAACAGTGCTGAACGCCCAGGACACGAACTTCTGCTCGCGGCCTAAATTTGTTGTTACTAACAAGATAACGTATGACCACAACGACGTGAACTTTTCACCCTACGGCGAGCACTGGAGGCAGATGAGGAGAATACTGCAGACTGAGCTATTCAGCATCAAGAAGGTGGAATCCTTGCATCAAGTAAGGGAGGAAGAGGTGGCTCTGCTCATCCAAAAGGTCTCCAGTTCTTTCCCAGGTACTGTGAATCTGAGCGATCTGATGGTAACTTTCGGAAACAACATGATATGCAACGTCGCCCTTGGCGCCAAGTACCAGGCAAGAGACTACGTCAGAGGCGAGCTGCATCAGTGTTTTGAAGGAATGGAAGAGCTGTTGGCCTGTTTCTTCTTCTCAGACTACTTCCCATGGGCTGGAAGGATCGTAGACAGGATCACTGGAATGATGAGAAAACTCGACAGAAAGGCGAGCGAGCTTGACGCCTTGTATGAACAGGTCATCGAGGAGCACCTCGACAACTTGAGGGCAAAGTCTAAGCACCAAGACATCGTTGATCTGCTCCTCAAGTACGTGGAAGATGACAACGTTTATTTCTCTAGGACTCACCTCAAGGCACTGCTTGCGGTACATAAATCTCGCTTTCACTATGCATGACCTCTGTTTCATGAATCTGAACAAAAATGCTAAAGTCGCACTTGCTTCTCTTTTGCTTTAGGACCTCGTATTTGCAGGAACGGAGACGACCTCTTACACGACAGTTTGGGCGATGTCGGAGCTGGCGAGGAATCCAAGCATGATGAGGAGAGCACAGGACGAGATTAGAAATTGCGTCGGGACGAGAGGAAAGATCGAACAAGGCGACCTGGAGAAACTTCAGTACCTCAAGGCCGTGATCAAAGAAACGCTGAGGCTGCACTGTCCGGTGCCGCTGCTGCTCCCGCGGGTCGCAGGAAAGCACAGCAGAGTCGCCGGATATGACATCCCGCCGGAGACAAGGGTGCTGGTGAACGCGTGGGGGATCTGCAGATATGAGAAGACGTGGGAAGAGCCCGAGGAGTTCGTCCCTGACAGGTTCCTGGGCAGCTCCGTCGACTTCAGAGGCCACGACCTGGAGTTCATACCGTTTGGGTCCGGCCGGAGGATATGCCCCGGGATGAACTTTGGGGTGGCGTCCATCGAGCTCGCGCTGGCCAATTTGCTGTTCCACTTCGACTGGGAGATGCCCGACGGCATGAGAGCGGAGGAAATGGATATGGAGGAGGTTCTCGGACTTGTAATCCACAAGAAGACGCCTCTCCAACTCATGGCCATCGAGCACAAGATGTAGTGGTACTTGCTAGTACAATATTAGAGATGGAATATTACAGATATTTTATGGGCGTGCAAATTTATATCACGAATAATTTAGTCAGTTTTTACTCGAATTGATCGAGTATTTTTATTTTTATATTTATAATAATATAATTATTTATATTTATATTTGAATAAATAATTATTTAAAATATATTATTATATATAATCTTTATATCATGTACAAATATAAAATATTAATTGATCGTGCATTTCATCAAAATTTTATTTGAATTATAAGTTATATTTTAATTGGGTGTCCTTATTGTTGTTTTTAAAATTTTAATATCTCATTTTCACCCATTTTACTTTCAAACTTTTTATTATTGATATCATATGATACTTTTACTTATTTCATTCTTTAAGAGTTACACAAATTTTCAAAAATTTCCATGATATTAAAATAAAAGAATACATAATGAATATGTTATACACAAACAAAATCTCAAATAAAATATAAGCCATTGCAATAAGAGAAAAATAAGATTATGAAGATCGTCGAAACTTATGCAATTTTTGAGAAATATAAAAACTATTATATAGTGTCAATAAAAAAAAGATAAAATAGATAAAAGAGGAATGATATAAAATTTTAGTAATAACAATAAGAATCTACATTTTAATTTAACATTATTATTTTATTAATATTCGTTTCGATTCTATGGACTAAATCGGTTCAAGCGATTTAACTTGATTTTGAGGTTTTCTCTAATAGTCGTACGATTCGATTTTAATGATACTATTAATACGAACTTGCATACGATGCAAACAAACAAGAGAAGAGAAAATGACATCGCAAAAAGATAAAAAAACTCATCTTTCAGATGATAAAATAGGAACAGAGTAGCACAACAGTAAATTTGAACTAAGCAAGAGGAGTTTGAGGCATGTCGTCGACCATTTCTGCGGTGAGCCATCTTCCCCTCTCCAATTCCTGTTCAACGTTGCTTCAAGAAGACGACCTCTTCTCGCGTGGCTTGCACATGCCGTGGAGTGGTGGGAGATGAGAGTAGGTGGAGCAACTGCAGGAAGAAACTGATGGTTGTGGAGGCCAAGGGGAAGAAAGGGATGATGGGGCGGCAATTCCACCGCCGCTTCCTAAGAGAGGACGATGACAATCCCAAGTTCGTCATCTTCATCCGCGCAGGCAATGTAATATGCTCTGCTTCCTCTTCTTTGGAATTTTGACATTAATTTATCGAACCTAAACAAATTTCAGAAATAATTGGTGACTTGTGTGGTTTGTCCAATCACAGAAGAAAAAATATGTGATGCATGTTCATTTTGTTTGATCCTAAAGCAAACTTTGAATAGTGCTTGTGATTTTTTCTTCTTAAAAATGCAAAATTTCACTTGCCTTTTGCTTTTTTCAATTTTCTATTTGAAATTTGCAGGTCTATCTTTGGTATCCTCTTAGTCTAGTGACTGGTGGTACAACTGCAAAGATCATGGTTGCAGCAAAAGATAACTTTCTTGGGAAGTACATCTATGAGGTTCAAAATCTTTCAACTGTTATTTAGGGGTTGTTTGGTTTGGGAATAAGACTTGGATTAAGATCTTATTCTCCAGATTTGAATCAAACATTCGTTTTTTTATTTGGTGGACCCTACAACATTAAATGTTCAAAGAATAAAAAGTAGAGACTATCTAATTCTTTCTCTTCCTTGGATTAAGGCTATTCTCAATGGACTAAGGGAGATAGACTAACCGATGGATTAAAAAAAACTATCTACGATAGATTTGAACCAAAAAGGGTCTTAAAGAGTAATGTGTAGTCAACATAACTTGTTTATTTTATGTGTGTGTTTGGTGAAAAATTTTGCACTCAAATTGTGTGATAATGTTCACAATCATTTTCGTACTTTTTTACGTATCCATCTTTATGTACGACTAGCTTTGAGAAAAAGCTTTATCAAAAGTCAAGTTTAAGGATGCGTTTGAAAGAGTTTTCGGAGTCAACTTTTATAGAAGTTTAACTTGCTTTTATATATATGTGCTTGGGGTGAGAACTTTTCAATTGCATTTTGTCACTCAATCTCGAAACATAATTTTTTGTTGCTTTTTCAAAAAGTTGATCCTTATGTCTTAAAAAGACTTGTGAGTGAAAGTTGGTCAGCTTTATTTCACAATCTTAGGTTATAGTTTGAGGAGGTATAAATTGGGTGCTTTTTCTCACCATTTGTTGTGGGCCACAACAAAATTTCACAATTTTTTAAGCTTTTTCATAAAGAAGTCCAAGCTTGCTTCATGTCACAACATCAAAATGTGCTTTTGAAGAAAGCCACATTGAAAAGAACTTTTACAAAAGTTTAACTTGCTTTTTATCTACGATTGTTTGGTGAGATTTTCTTTTACTACTTTTTTACACTGAATCTGGGAAATACAACTATGTTTACTGCTTTCTTATAAAGCTGAGAGGTGATCCTGCGAAATAAAGCACTGTGTATAAAAGGAAGTTATCTTTTTTTAACAAATGAGATGTTTCCCAAAACACATCATAAGAGCTCCTCCCAAACACAACCAAAGTTGTGTAGATCAAAGCACTATGCACTCAAATTGTCTGATGATGTTTATAGTCATTTTTGTACTTTCTTACATATCCTTCTTTATGTACAACTAGCTATGAGAGAAAGCTTTATCAAACTCAAGTTTAAATGTGTGTTTGAGAGAACTTTTAAATTCAGCTTTTACAAAAGTTTAACTTGCTTATATATGTGTGTGTGTGTGTCTTGGTGATAACTTTTTCAACCACATTTTGTCACTGAATCTCGAAACATAGTTATTTATATTGCTTTTTTAAAAAAGTTTATCCTCATGTCTTAAAAAGACCTGTGAGTGAAAGTTGGTCAGCTTTCTTCCACAATCTTAAACACAACCAAGGTTCTGTAGATCAAAGCAATGTGCACTCAAATTGTCTGATGATGTTGACAGACATTTTTGTACTTTCTTACATATCCATCTTTATGTACAACTATCTTTGGGAGAAAGCTTTATCAAACTCAAGTTTAAGGGTGTGTTTGAGAGAGCTTTTAGAGTAAGTTTTTACAAAAGTTTAACTTGCTTTTACATATATGTGTTTAGTGAGAACTTTTTTCAAATCTCGGAACATAGTTATTTTTTTTTGCTTTTTCAAAAAGTTGATCCTCATGTCTTAAAAAGATCTGTGAATGAAAGTTGGCCAGCTTTCTTCCACTATCTTAGGTTGCATTTCGCAAAGCTTCATCCCAAAGCTAGTTGTGGATGAAGATTGTTGTGTGATGCCGTGGAAGAAAGGAAAATTGTCTAGCTATGCAAAAAAGCACAAAATTAACTGTGAACAAAAGACACTTTTAAGAAAAAGCAACCACAAATATTTTTACCAAACACATCTATAATAAAAAGTAAGTTCAACTTTTATTAAAGCAGTAATTTCACAGCACTTCATTTGGGAAGGCTTCTCCTCACAACAAGCTGTGTACAAAGCTTGCTTTTCCCCAACGACCTATTTCCAACTTTTTAAAAAGCTCAAAATTTGCTTTCAAACACAGCCAATTTTATAAAAAAGTTGTGCTTAATTTTTTTACCAAACAACCAAGATTGAAAAAGCAAGCTATGCTTTCTAAAAAGTCATCGTAAAAGTAGCTCCCCAAACGCAGACCAAACGCACTAGGCTACGTTTGCTAGTGCTTTCAAACTAGTGCTTTCAAACTAGTGCTTTATAAAAATTTGAACTTACTTTTAGATCTATTGTTGTTTGGTGTGATTTTTTTGAAGTGCTTTCTCTCATAATTTATGGGAAACACACTTACTTTTCTTGCTTTTTCATAAAGCTGGGAGATAAAACAGTGTGTTTGGTTGTGTTTTTTTAATGTGTTGTGCAAGAAAGCATAACTTGCTTTTGGGAAGGTGGATGTTTGGGGAAAATTTTTTCACTTGTTTTTCTCTACAAATTCCATAGATCAAAGTTGCTTCAACAATCCTCCTGTCTCGAAAAGCTCTTTGCCAGAAAGCAGTCAAGTTTTTTTTTTGGAAAAAATGGATCCTCCCAAACGCAGCCAAAGGCAGTTGTACACTTGCTTTGGAAAAAAAGGGCAGTTTCCTATTTGTGAGAAAAAAACACAAAAAAAAAGTTGTTATCTACATTTATTTTTCAAAGAGAGCACTCATTAAAAATTTCACCAAACATATAAATAACACAAAACAAGTTGGGCTGTGAAGAAAACTTCATTCCTACAGTTGCACCAAACACACCCTATCCTGTGGATCAAAGCTCTCTCGAGGAAAGCAAGTTCTTTTTTTTTCACTTTGTGAAGGACTCCCAAACGCAGCCAAGATTCTGTAGATTAAAGCACAATGCATTCAAATTGTGTGATGATGTTGACAATCATTTTTGTACTTTCTTAGATATTCATCTTTATGTACAACTAGCTTTGAGAGAAAGCTTTATCAAACTCAAGTTTGAGGGTGCATTTGAGAGAGCTTTAGAGTCAGCTTTTATAAAATTTTAACTTGCTTTTATATATATGTGTTTGGTGAAAACTTTTTCAACTGCATTCTGTCATTGAATCTTGAAACACAGTTATTTTTGTTGTTTTTTTTTCAGAAAGTCGATCCTCATGTCTTAAAAAGACCTGGAGTGAAAGTTGACCTCGCTATTTATACTTGACTTCATTGTTTAAGATACAAGTATATAACAGACATGTCTTGTTGCTGAATTTAATGTTTAAATCCAACCTCCTGTAAATTTGTAATAATAAATAGCGAGGACAGTGACTTTCCTAGAATTACTAGCAAGCTCTGCAAACAACTTTTCTTTCAAGATGAGTTCAAAACAGCAATAGTTAAACCAACATATGCAAACCTATAATCATATATGAATTACAATAGAATCACGGTTTGTTAGATTTAAAGAAAAAAAAGGAGTATTCAAGAAGTAGAGTTCCAATTTTCAGAACTAGAAGTGATGTTTTTTTCTTTTGTATTAGCATGCTATTAGCATAGAACCTTGATATTGGACATGGAAAGTATACATGTACTTGGGTGTGGGACTTGTTGAACAACTTGATAGTTTTTCCTCATATATGTGTACAACAGTAAGGTCTTAAGAACACTTGAGCTGAAAACTTCACTTAACATCTCCTACTGCTTGGACAAGCATTGCTTTAAGTTTAGGGTGAAAATGTCATGTTCACATTATTTTTATTAATGTGGACCATTATGGAGACTTCACTGACTTCAAATTTTTCAACATTGAATAAATTCGACAGCAAATCTCTCAAACGCATAAGAGCTTCTTGGCTTAGATTAGTTAAGAACTTATTTTAGAATGCTTTATGTATCAGTGTTGAAAGAAATTTGATATTGTGTAAACTCATAATATGGGCTAAATTATCCCATATTTTACCCATGTATATGTACAGATGAGATACTAGATAACTCTGCAGCACAGAGAACTCTTAGGTTCATTCCTAGGACCTTTATTTTATTTTACTAACAAATAAGCATGAATGAATTTGGCAAAGTATTAAGAGTTTTATTAAAAAAAATTGCCTCGGGTATCATAAATCTATCTTCTTCAAGATGGAAAACTAACCCATGTAAATTATCTTTTTCTTCGTCATCTGATCTTATGTTATTTCATTCTCTCCTAAGTCTGCTTTCTTATTTGATTTATGATTACTCTCTGTCACGAGTTCATGATAGTCCATTATCTCAGTATCTGAAAATCCACTTGTAATGTCTTTCTCTTACGTGCATGCTCTTTCCATCTTTCGTACAATGAACCGTCTCAGTGGAAATTGACCATATTGAGATTATAAGCACTCTTCTTTGTTTTTCCTTGGTTTCTATGAAAAAAAAAGATTAATTGCAAGATCTTTGCTAAACAATGTAAATGCAACTTATTATAGTAAAAAAATTGTGCTATCTGTTTCTTATGGCAAGACATTACCAGTTTAATTTACTCTCTTTATTCAATTCCCTTAGTTATACATGTATTTTTCCATAAGAGAGAGGAAGCCTTTGTGTACATACCCCCAACTCTTCTTTCATATGAGAAGCTAAACTTGTGCTTTCTCTCCCTACTACCTTATCAAGTTCTTCCTGGTTGCCTTTGCTGACGAAATATACCTATATGAATATGAACATAGATGAACATGTGTTGAATTATGAATAAAAACAGATTTGAAGAACAATGCAGCTTCCAACATTCATAGAACAACACCAGAATTGGGGGAAGAACTCAAAAATCCCTTTTAATTTTTTGATGATACCCAATACAGATTCTTATACCTTTTACAGCTATTTATAGTACTAATCAATACTAATATTACATAACTACCCTCTTATCCTCTAAAATATCTACTCCCGTGATAAGCTAATATACCAATGTAACAGTAATCAATGTAACAGTGCTCTGCATCACATATCTCTTATGCACTAAA
>LTAE01005783.1:3964-27424 GCA_001647135.1 Pontederia paniculata | reverse complement strand
GCCATCTAGATCCTACAGCGATGAAAATGTTTTAGGGCGAGGAAGAAGATAATTTGACTAAAAACCAATGTATTCAAATAAGAGGATCAACCTTAGGATTTTACCTATACGTTGATAGTAAATAGAGGAATTTATGATTTGATATTTCCTCTATCATTAAGTCCATGTTTCCTATACCAAATCGTCAATTTTATGGTCGAGTTTAGGGTGTGAACAAGATTTGTTTTTAATAACTTAAAAAACATGCGACCCACACTACTATGCATTGTAATCTCTCCCATTTTAGGTCAACACTAGGGATAGTGTTGAACTTAAGTTTGGGGAGCCAACTGTATGACTTTAATACTCATAATTACAATTTAATTTTTTTCATGCCTACTTTTTATAGTTGTTGGCTTAATCTAGTTTTCATGACACTATTTCTACATTATGTACACAATTTTAATGTGCTAGCCTTTTTATGCATGATCATGCTGCACTTTTAGTGTCATTTTGTCACTTTTGTTTGTACTCAGCCTAGAGTTAGAAAACATCACGGTTATGTACCAACAACCATACCTTTATCTTAGGTCATGAGTTTTCTGGTTACTCCCAAAGAAAGAACTCAAGAACACAATTACCCCCAACTAGGACCAAAGTTTGTAGCTACCATATTGATATTTTGTTCACACCATCTTTTAGGCCTTGTATCCCTACTTTTATGAATGAGTTTACTCCCAAAATGAAAAAGAAGAAGAAGAAAAAGGAAAGAAAACCTCAGTCTTAATGTTTAATCTGCATGTATCATTCTACTTTGCCTAGTAAGAATTTTTCTTTTCTTTAATAACCACTCCTTGAGTTCACACCCTGGAGTCAAGAGTATGTGGCTTGGTCAAACCTTGGACACACCATCAAAGTATTCTAGGAAGAAATTGTGTGATAGTGTTGTGGGGATCCTACTTCTCTCACCACAATTTACTACTCCGCTAACCTTTCATTTGAAAGAGTCAAGAGTATGGCCCTCTTGAGCACCTCTAGCATCCGAACCAGGTATTCTAGGAAAAAAAGTGAGGATATGCTTAGGGGAACCATCTTTTTGGTTTCACTCCCTGAAATTGTGAATAAAATGATGTGTAGAAGAAAAAAAGAGTGAAAAAGGGTTAGTAACCTATGGTTGCTTGCGAGTAACCCATGGTTGCTTGCGAGTAAACCATCATCATGCTAACTATGATCCAGAGATTCTCGATCTAAAGGAGCGGCTGTGGGCATGGGTCATCTTGTATTGCAGGCCTGAGGTTGCACTTGGCCTCAGATTTCAGTGGTCCTAGGAAGGGGATCTAAAATGGTTAAGAATATCTAATGGTGACTAGAGATTCGAATGGCTTGAAGAGGGGAGTGTAAGTTGTCATATGTCCATCTTGGGGCAATTTTGAATTGTATTTCTTTTGCCTTAAAATCTCTAACTCTTTGCTTGAGGACAAACAAAAGCTCAAGTTTGGGGGAAGTTGATGATAGAGAATTTGGCCTTTAATTTCATGTGTAGAGTTATGCTTTTTCCATGAAGTTGATATTTTATATTGCATATTTGTATGACTTTTGCATATCTTGCGATTCCCTACTTGATATCTGCTATTTTTCACATCTTGAAGTGTTTTTAGCACGATTCTAGTGATCTTGTGGCTGTCTGGTTGCAAGTACCTGGGAAAGAATAATTTCACACACTGAATGCCCTCTTGCTAGGACGATTCACACCTTGACATCCACTAGACAAAACCAGCAACAACCTTTTAAAAGGCAATAACCTATTTTCAAAGAAAGATTCTCCCAGCTATCATTCTATTTTTCCTTGCAAAGGAAGGTTGGACATGTGTCATCTAATTACAAGGAAACTCTAGAAGTATAAAAGAGGAAAATGACAATTGAGAGGAGGGTTCGCAACCTACCGAAAGGAGAGGCGGCAACCATTTTTCAGCACCATTTTTTCCTGCAACTCAGAGGCTTTCAGCGAGGGGAGATCTAGAGCAAAGCCACGTGTGGATTATTTTCTGGATTGCAGCGAGAGAGGAAGGAGAAGATAGCCGACA
Source organism: Pontederia paniculata (assembly GCA_001647135.1). Taxonomy (NCBI): domain Eukaryota; kingdom Viridiplantae; phylum Streptophyta; class Magnoliopsida; order Commelinales; family Pontederiaceae; genus Pontederia; species Pontederia paniculata. The sequence continues at coordinate 25,361 of LTAE01005783.1, read as the reverse complement.
CTTGAGTATTTGTTTATTTACAGCTTTGTGCATTTCCTGAAACGGATTTGAACCTTAATGATTTTGCGATGTTTGTAATGAACATGATGGGCTAATTTTTCTAGCACGGACAAAGGAATGTGGAAAACTTTATCTTGCTGATTTTAATGCATCTTTGTTAAGTATTTTCATTCATTGCAATCTATTTTATTTGTGTGTTGAATCATCGTTGATATTTCTATTATTTCTACTACTTCTATTTTTGGGATTTCTTGACTCATTTTCTATGTTGAATGTTAAGGTGATGCCCCATTGCAATCCCTATCCGAGAGGACGGGAATGTTGCTAGGTATTATCATGATCCAAGAGGGGAGTAGGATCTTAAATGGTTATCACTGACGTTTCTCACATTTTTATAGGGTTGCAGGCTGAGAGGCTGCATCTCACTATTGGTTACAGACCTATGGGCAGCCGAGAGGCTCTCGACTGGTATTCTCCGAGCAGATTTGGTGAGGATCGTTTACGCATCGAGCGTTGTCCGGGCATTCCCTAGGAATTTATGTTGTAAAGGCTTGATCTACGAGATTGGACATACCCAATATCTCATTTATCCATGGCTATTGTTCATTTGGTTTATTTGGTTCAGCAACAAGATTAAGTTCAAAACATCTCTTGTGTCCGGGCATTTTCATTGAGTAACTAGTTTCTTCTTCCTCTACATCTATTTTCTTGCTTGTTTTAAACCTTGAGAACCCCAAAAAATATTCTTCTATTTTCCTTTCAGATTTTAGTTTGAATACATTTCATTTCTAAAACAAGCATATTCCTTTTCGCAATTCGATTTTGTGTAATATCGAATAGTCAAGTGGTGAATTTCTTTTTTCTTATGGATTCGACCCTAAAATACTAAAAGGAAGGTTGTGCGCATGCAATTGAGGAAAATATTTTAAAACTTGTTGATTTTGTTGAACTATTTTGATCACAGTACTCATCAAATTCCCAACCCTAAAATGGACAGTGTATGCGGTCGAGGTTTCCTGGTCATTATCTAAACATGACTAAATATTCGCATGACACGGACCACATCACCTTGAACTTGGACCCACATTCTGTCGAACAATGTCCGCGTTCAAACCGAGTGCACTCCCAACGAAGAAGGACAACACGGGTTGTGTTCCTTCAAAGAATGCCCAACTCATTTGATATTCTTTCTTCATGTATATGATTTGATTGTATTAATTTGATTTGGTGTATGGTGTAGGCCTAATTGTCCTTAAATGATAACCCAACCCAACCGATGATATGGTTAAAACTTATTGATGATTGTGATTGAACTTGAGCATGAAGACAAAGACCCTAGTGAATTGATGAATTCATCCCTATTGTTAACACGGACCACAGATGTGGAGTAATTAAGTTCCTTCGAGAACTATTCTTCATGGGTTTTTTGAAAATCAACATGCCACTTTGAGTTGAAGCTGTGATAGAAATCAATTTATATTTAAAATAATGGAATACATATCGAATGGATGAATACTTTTCGTAAGAGACTATTATTCAAACTAGCTTTTATTAAATCCTAATAAACGCGAGACAACCTATTAAGTCCATTTAGTGTGTTAGTTTATTGAGCTTTTTGGAGAACACACATTATTGAAACCATTAGAATGACAACATTAAGTACATAGAATAATATTTATTAAGTTTATTAGAGATGGAAAACTATTAACACCATTGGGATGTCAATATTATGTCCGTCAGAATAATATTTGTTAAGATCGTATGAGCTATAGTTAAGATCGCATGTCATACTTGTCTTATTTATTAAGTCCATTTAATATGACTATACATATATATATATATATATACATATATGGTAGTATGCATGTATTGCATACATGACATTTGTTAAGCATGCTTTACTGTTGCTTTTCAATATATGTTGATTTATTGGTTTAATAAAAGTTTTGCGGGAGTTGAAATTCCGCTAGTTGATCTTAATCAATGTTCACCCCTCTCATTTTAATATTCTTGCATGTTATAAATGTTGGACCTTATGAAAGAGAGAAGAACACTATGAATGATTTTATGTTCATTTCATAGATCTATCACTTTTATTTTATTAGAGTTTTAATTTATTTACTTTGGATTATATGTTAGTTTTGTACTAGCATTCAGTTAACTTTAGGATAAAGAGTATTTGACTCATTAGCTTTGGAGTACTTGTCTCAAACGTTATTCACTTGATAAGAACTTGAGAATCACTTTTGGAGATATTTTCAAGTTTAGATTTAAAATTCTTAATGCTATTATATTAATATTTGAGCAAATGACTTATTATGTAAATTTGAATATAATTTTATGATAACAACTTTATGATGCCTCAATGATGAGGTTGGATCGTCATTCAGATCTCCCGATTTATCATTTAAGTTGAATCTTCATTGAATATAGTAATTTTAGCATCAGATTATTTTCATTAATATCCTTGACTTTATTTTCACAAATGATTTATTCACCTTCTTTGAATTATAAAGTAAAATTTTCCCAAATTTTAGGTAGCTTTCATTTTTTATTTATCCAATTATATTTTTACATTTTGTGATCATTTGAAAATGATAGGAAAAAATATACAAAATAAAATTTAAAAATTGAAACTATAAAGAGCAGACCCACTCGTTCGTACTCGGGGCTTCCCTTCAAAGTCCATTCTTACACACAAGCGAGCTAAGTTATCTCATCGAATTTTCAAACTCCACTTTTATTTGAAGATCAATGTCAGCTATTTTTTCATTACTTTATTTTTTTTATTTAACACCCTTGTTTCTTTTGTCAAGAGAGATAGTGAGAGGAGGAAGATAGATAGGGAATATTTGAAAATTTGGAAAGATGATTGACTAAATAATAAAATACAATTTAATTTATAAGATAAATGGAATAATCTTTTTTATTTGAAGAAAAAAAAAGTTGATCGATTAGATGATAATGACAAGAAAAAATAGTATAAGTTAATTAATAAGATAAATGGAATAAATTTTCTTTTATTATTTTAAAGAGAAAAAAAAACCGACGAAAGCCGAGAGGATTCCGTCCAACCATCTCACTGCGCATTATCATATCAGTTCGAATATAAGCACGAAACATGAGGAAAAAAAAAACAACAAAACTCTCTAATAAAGGAAAACGAGGAACCATGTTGCCGGTGACCACCGCTGCCGCCGGGACCTTGGCGGTTCGCATCCTCCCCCCGTCCGCTACCTCCGCTTTCCTCTTTCCGGCTTCACCTCCCCCTCATCCTGCTCCGTCCAAAATAACATTGGTCGTGCCGCAGCCGCCGTTGTCCTTTTCTACTCGGAGTCTGTTCTGCTGCCGCTCTAATAGCACGCCCTCTCGCGGCGCTGGGCGGTCCTCCGTAAGCTGCGAGGCCGCGAGCGAGCCGTCGGAGCTCGACCAGACCGTCTACCAAGGCGTCTACGGTCCTTGGACGGTGGAACCCTCCGACGTCCGCGAGGTGCACTTCTTTCTCCCCGGTATTTTGTTTCCATTGGCTGCTTCCTGCTGCTTACTTTCGGTGATAAAACATTTAATACGAAATGAAGGGGTCATTTTGTAGTGAAAACGGAGGTCTTTTTTTTTGTCAAGTGTAAGCTCTCCAACTCAGTTAGAAGTTTTGATTCACCAATCTGAAGACGAACAAGAAAAAAATTGGCTATGCAGGCTCGGATTTTTAGCACCACTTTAAAGTAAGACGAATGCACAAGGGAAAAAAGATTGCACTTACAAACAATTGAGAGTCTGGCTTGAGTCAAACTGTCCATGGATCGCTAAAGACGCATGAACTGATATAAAAGCTGAGTGAACCGGGTGCACCAAAAAATCCAAAAACCCTCGCAATCAATATGCTAGAGTTCCCACCACCAATAAGTATATGGTATTAGATAGAGCTATGGGGCTAAAGTCCTCCACTCTCTCAAGAGAAGCCATCTTTGGAAATAGAAAAATGAAGAACTTATTTATCCTTTCAAATCCATTGTTAGATGTTTTGAATTCTTGTATCATTGTCATGACATCAATTCGCACCACCTGCCAGAATTCTTTAAAGAATAATATTGGGAAGCCATCTGGTCCTGGGGCACCTTCACTCGTAAGATTTTTCAAAGCACACAAAACTTCTTGCTCAGTGATTCGAGTAATCAAGTTGTTTGCTTCATCTGGTATCAAACTAGGAATTCCATTTGCTCCCCATCTCCATATTCCAGAATCTCTCCTTCTAGTAAATGATCGAAAGTAGTCAGCCACAGCCTTACCAACCTGATCCCGGCCAATGTGGTCCTCATTATCTACCCTTAGTTGGTCAATGTAATTTGATCTTCGACGTCCACTAGCATATAAGTGAAATTTTTTGTGTTGGAATCCCCCTCTCGCAGCCAAACTTGTCGCGATCTTTGGCGCCATTGCACCTCTATTTTATAATCCTTCGCTGCTACTACATCCTGAGCTTTTCTTCGTTCTTGCAGCTCGTGAGTGGCTAATACACGATCATCCTTTAGGCGGTCCAGCAGTGAAATAATGGCCAGTGCCTCTTTTTTCCTCGTTGCTTGGAAAGTGTGCATCTAACTGAAATTGAGCCACTATTATTTTATTTGTCATGAATTCATAATCTCAACATTGTCCTTCATGATACTAATGGTCCAAACTGACATTGATTTGTTCCTTGAACTGAACAAGTGTTAGATGGATTTTTCATGGGGGAGATTTGATTATGTGCTGGCTTTGGGTTTTATTTCATCCTGTTGAAATTTATGAAAACAACCTAAAAGGAAAAGAAAAATTTTGACATTCTCTCTCTCAAAAAAGGTATTTTAACATTGTGTTTGGAAGTGCCAATTACTTTTATGTATTCATTAAAGAACACGCTAAAGTGATATAGATAATTATGAATAGCATGCTTTCTGTTAGTACTAGGTGATTTTCGTGGAACTGATTTTTTCTTTTCTTTTACATAGTACATAAATATACATGCAACATATGGTTGTTAGAGTTTCAGGTTCGGCACATGTATAAATTTCTCTAGAAGAGAAATTACTGTAATCACAAACTCATTCCAAGATAAAATAATTGCTTTGTGAAGGAGTCTTCTTCAGGTAAGTGAAAGAATCTAGTTGATGTATGAAACGGAAGAAGGACATGTTCATGAAAATTTTCTTTGCAACGATTAGCAAGATGGAGAGTTAGAAATAGATTTGTTTACAAGTCAATAAGTCATGATCGTATAACTCATGAGTTTTTTTTAGAGTGGAAAGGATGAATTCCAGGTGCATTCATCCACTTTTATTCATAAAAGAAAAATTACAGTCACTGTTTACATGCAAAGGATTATAACATCTTCCACTCTTCCCTTAGCCAAAGAAGTTCTATTATCACCCTAAAGATACAACCATTATGTTGTAGCCAGATCGACCATGAAAATGCAAACGGTATTGCTCTGCATCCTCTTGACATGTAAGTTTGGATGCTGTGGTCATGTCCTCCCATCCTGTAAGATTGCCAAAAGTCCCTTGCTGATTGGGTATATATCCATTGAGAGTTCGACTCCTGCCATACCCTTCTTGCGATTGAGCAAGCAAAAACTAAATGATCTCTGTTTTCCTCAGGATTTTTGCAGAAAATACATGCCTTACATGCTGCCCAATTCCATTACAATCTATAGCATTGCATGAGTAATCTATGTCTTCTCATTAGCCATCTGAAAATCTTAATTTTCAGCATCATCTTGTGCTTCTACATGAGTCTGTAATCCGCGCGCGCAGTTCAGCATCATTTGTTCGGTTGTCCATATGTATAAATCATGAGTTGTTGGCCAGAGTGTAAACTTATGCAATGTGAATAGGTTACTGAAAGGACCTTGGTTAATATGAGATGCTAATGAAAAGGGCTATTTTAGGGAAATGACCTAGTAGCACATGTGCTGGTTGAAAAACAAGGAGGTAGAGGTTGATACACCTGTTACTCATGTTGCTTACACTTCTTATTTTCTTTTGTTTTTCAGTGAGGCGCAATCTGTTTAAATTATGGTTATAGCGTATGGAAAATTATTCACATGGTGCGTGTTCTTTACACCAATATTCATGTCCTTATCCGAAAAAGAGCCTGTTTCAGTGGTTGTATATGTGAAATTATGTATGTGAGAGTTGAAGGACTATTATCAATAAGCATTATTAGAAATAACGAAAGTGGATTTTCTATTGTCTTTCACTTCTCCGTGTTGCATGAATTCCACTGCTGGGGAGGGAAAGGAGTAATGAATTGACTCTCTTATCCCTGTTGGAGTGATGCGGGTCTAGCCATTGTGGTTCGTACTAACAAAGTAATCACTGAATTACTAGGGTGTGCAGGTTCATTTATGATGCTACTGTGGAATGTACTGGCAGGCGTAAATGGCATCACAACTTATTTTTTCAAAATCACCCCTCAAATGGGAATCATCAACTTCCGATTCAGTGTGAAGGATGTTGGTTAATACAGTCTGGCATTTTAATCTTCGAACCAACCTAGATCCTAGGTGAAGGATGTGCATTCTGATTGGATGGAAAAATAATTTAGAGTAGGCTATTTCCCTCTTATAAATCCATTGATGGTTTCCACTTTACAATGTTTCTAGCTTCCTGGTAATATTCTCTAAAATTTCTCTTGTTTTTTGTCACTACATAAGAACTTTTTCACGGAACTGCAATAGAAAGAATTGAAAGTTCACCAATTCCATTAGGGACTTGTTACTCTCTTTTCTTTCACAATTCGAATATAATTTGAATCCAACCCAAGAGTTATCTCTTGCTTCGGTTTATTTGTTGACCAGATTTATGGAAAACACTTGCAACAGTCTTCAAGTATTGTTATTTCTTGTATTGTGGCCTGCATTGAGAAACTTCTATTTGAGGTTACTTATTGCTCCATTTCCTATCCATAGGTGATCTTTTATAGGTCTGGCTTGGTGACTAGTGCTGCATCATTTGTTATTGCTTCCTCTGCAGCTTTCCTACCTGAGAGAAACGCAGTTGGTGATATCATCAAGCACAATATTGATTACTTCTTGGTCACAGGAGCTGGAGGATTAGGTTTATCACTACTACTAATTCATATCTATATTACACCTATCAAACGCTTCCTCCAGGCATTATGGGTGATTGGTGCTTTTGGATCTGTTGGATCTTACCTAATGCTTGCTCGACCTCTTAATGAAAGCTTGGTGAACTATGTTATCGATAACCCAGTTGTTCTGTGGTTTGTTGGGCCTTTGTTTGCTGCACTAACTGGTCTTGTTTTCAAAGAAGGTAAAGTTACATCTCTTTAGTGATTACATTAAATTTCAAGCTTATTTGCAATAATGATCATTTGCCTATGCATGAGGTGATAAGTGTTCTTTCTGAAGTAAACTTGTAGCATCATAAAGCCTTATTTCACTTAGTACACAATGATCCCAAGTGCAAAATAAAGCACACAAGTTTAGCTTGATTGATGATTTTCGCTTTGTTTTGGAAGACATCTGGACTTCACATGCTTGAATTGGTCTAAGATACACTAGACGAATTGCAATAGCCACTTTAGGTCCAACAACTTGCTAATAGATTATACATTACCGAACCGATAACAGTCTTACATTCCTTTGTATATATTTTTCTGAAGGGTACATTCCGTGCTATATAATCTCTACCAATCATAGTGTTGGCTTAAAAAGTCCTGTTTTTATCATTCCCTTCTTCATCTTAGATTGGCGAATACTAACTTTATAATCTAGTAGACTTGTTTAACAAATCTCAAATTACCCTCTTTGTTTCACCAGTTTGCATCACTTCTGGATTTTCAATAATCTATTTTCCATAATTTTCAATGATGGACATGCTAAAAGCATCTTGTTTGAACCATTTTCATCTAGTTATGTGATAGATTTGAATTTTATTTCAATGTTGCATTCATGTGGAAAATGCATGGAAAATGTGCAAATGTAATTTGATTATAGACAACAGGATGATAAAAATGGAAAAAATGAATGCATGATTTAGAGTCTTGATGAAATGAAAAAAAATGCTTCTAATATTATTCATTTTTATTTGTAGTATATCGTTTAGTGGAAATTTGGTTATATATTTGTATTTTCCAGTTTAAGATATCTATATCTTCAAAATTTTGATCCTATATTAAAATATTAAATAATTGATTTGTATATTTTAGTATAGATTTTTTAGTTAAAAAGCAATATATTTATTGCCTTAATTAATACGGAGATTAAGTTGCTTACCTAAATTCATGCTCAAAATTATTTATGCTAATTAATACAAAAAACTTACTTGATTTTGGCTTGCTGCAAACTTGCTGTCAAACTTGGTACATTAAAACAAAGCTGTCAAAATGCTGAGAAAATTGCTAGGGGTGTATGCAAAGTGTGTAAAATATGGAGTGTGTAATGTGAGAATGATGTGAATAGCCTCAAACAAGTTTTAATCCTTAGCTTTCTCAAATCTGCAAGTGCATAGATCGAGTAGTGTAATCAGGATATTGTATTCACGGTGATTTGAAACTAAAGAACTAATATGATAGAATTGACTAACTAGAAAGAGAACTATTAAAAACAGAAAAAAATAACAACTGAACTGTTAGCTGGAAATAAAAGAACTAATAGCAAGCAGATCAGATTGTGGATTAAAGATGAAAGATTGAATGCTAATAGGGTTTAAGAGCAGGGTATAAGCAAACTAGCAGGAAATAGACATAGATTAACAAAATTCAGAAAATAAACATCTTAGAAGTTGGGTTCATTTAGAGCTCGTAACTGGGATGATTGCTGAGAATTATGCACTTACCACTTCCAGAAATTCCTTAACCTTATGTGTCGAGGGCAAATGGTTGGGTCTGGTCTTCAGGGAGCTTTTCGGCTAGAGTCATATACAGACAGTTGCTGCCGAGGGGAGATGTTTCAGAGGACACTAGGACAGACACTGTACGCATCTGGCGCTCATGCATATCGCTCAAAGTCAGGATCTTCGCTTGGCTCTTGAAGCGCAGTAGAGTCCTCACCAGGTCATACAGAGCTAGATGGGCTCCACAGGCAGACCCGTCTTGTGCACTATGAGGCGCAGAGGTGGAGGATATCGACCATCTCTTTTTTGCATGCCCTATAGCTTCTGAAGACCTTGGGTAACAGGGCTAGCCATCACGTGGTCTATTTGGTTACAGCGCAACCGCACATTTTTTTGTGGAGAGAGATGTTATGTAGAGAACATTACACACCATGTATCATACCTCATTAGCGAGTGGGGTTTTGATTGATTTTCTTACTTTTGTTTTCACACTTTTGGCTTTCTGTGTGGCTACCCACACCAACTTGTATATTCTCCTTATTTAATACAAACGGATGGCCACTATAAGTTGTAGTCATCCTTTCCCCTCTCAAAAAAAAAAAACAGAAATTCCTTAACCTTGTAACAAGTTTGCTCTAAAAGATTACTCAGGAGTTTACACTTATGGCCCTTCGGCCAATGCCAAGAGCAGAAGAGTGTAGTTTCTCAGCTCTCAATATAGATTCAAACGCTCAATAGACTCTTAACTCAGTTCTGTCTCAAGAACATACCACAATCTTGGTAACCATAATTTAGCTACTACAACAAAAAAAACCTTTGCATTGCGGTAAGAAATCTGCTGCTATTCTCTACTAGAGAAATAGCAAAACAAATAACAAGAGTATGAAATCTATTCAGATATGTGTTGTTTTACAGATTTCTTCTATAAGGCAAATATCAGAAATCAGATTCAGAAAACCAATAAGCATGATCAAGAAACAATAGCCAATTACCATGTTTTAGATGGCAGCTCATCAGAAAAGAAATCTCTTGATTCCACAATGAAGCGCATCCATTGAAACTATTACTCTTATCATTCAAAACATCCACAGAACTCATGAAATTAGATCTGATTTCATTTCACTGAAATGTTGTGAGATTGCTTCTTCTCATAAGGCAATCAGCAGGAAACTATTAAACATTAGCTTATCAACAACCCTGAACGGACAACATTTCATCATTCACAAATAAAAGTCATTCCATAATCAGATCATAAAACTCTTGAAAAAAGAAGGGAACTGATTCATTTAAAATATAATCTCAGCATCATTCCAGAGTTTGAGCTCTAAACTATTATCATTCCCGGGAAGCTAAAAGATTAGCTACAATTCAGCATTACAGACAGATTTAAACAAGATTTCATCATTGATTACAATATTCAGATTACAAAAATAGAAAGATAAGATTCAGAATAGCAAATTGTAGCTTCTCAGCAGCAGTTTCCTCATCTTCTTTCTCTGCTCAATGGAAGCTCCTTCAAACCCTATTTCCTGAACGAGAGATCCCTCCCTCCTCTTCTGTCAATAAAGGGCTGGGACAGATGTCAGCTGCTCAAAAGGTGGTTTCAGAATGTAGCTTTTTTCCAATAATAAAGAATCCCAACACGTGCAAGAAGCAAACAATAATTGAACACTAAAGGGGTTTCATTTCAGCGGCTTTAGTCATTTAAAATGCATTATTTTAACTGATTTAAGCTAAGTAATATGAGAAAACAGAAAAGTAAATTGAAAATTCATAGACTGAAAATGCTAACTAAATGTTGCATGAAATGCATGATAATACTACTAACTAACATATATTTACATATGAAAACCCTTATATAATAATTAGTGATCACAAACTTGCTGCACGATTTTATGGCTTTGGCTCCCACACTTAGCTGAATCGCATCACACATGGACATGACAGCCGACTCAATTGATCCACACACAGATGCGTTGAAATCATAATTCACTAAACTCGTCAATACTAATTTATTGATTCATTATCTCAACATTTGGTAGCCAACAATGCTTCCTCTATTGCATCAAGCCTTGGACTTGAATGCTTCAACGCCCCTTGGAATTCCTTGTTTTGCCTTTCCATTAGCCCTCACAGAGCTCTTCTCCTTGTATATGTTGCACCTTCATGTTTACCACCACCCTTCATTGAGAATCTTGAGATAAGTCCCATGGCCATCGATTCCTTTCCACATTCACCTCATTTTCTACTGCAATGGTCCTGTTTTCCTTGTCCTCTGTAGATCACTTCAATTTCTAAGAAAAGTTTGGTAAGATTTGGACTGTGATAGTACAAGTAGGCAGATGAACACAGTGTACTTATACAATATGCGAATTGCATACATGTAGTGCAAGGGTGCAGTGCACTTCCATTTCCTCATAGGGCTGTTCCTCATAACCTGCTAAATATATTTGTTCAAGGACATAAAAAATATTATATCCAGTGTCAACTTGTTCATAATCCTTCATCCATTTGTTAAAAGTGTGGTTTCACTACAAAGTATAGGGGCATGCAAATGTATTGCTTCTACTGTTTTGACGTATTATACATTCTGTCATCGACTACTGATTTTCAACTTAAATTGATGGAATTAATCTTTCCCTTAACTTCTTTGTGATTGATTTACAAAAATTGGGGTCATACTACCATAATCTAATTCTTTGAGATGTATATCCACCCATATGGGTTAGATTGATGCATAGGACCATGGTCAAGCAACCTAGTGATCTTTCTAAAGTGAAATTTTTATGTACTATCATATTTTGTTATGTTCTCCTTCTGTTTCCTTGTTACTTATGCTGATGCTAGTGTACTATGCAGGTCTTTGCTATGGAAAGTTGGAAGCTGGAATTCTAACTTTTGTTATCCCTGGGCTCCTCCTTGGTCATATGGTATATACTTCAACTTAATTTAATAGTTAGCTTCACATGGTCATTCATATATACTCATGTTTGAATATATTGAGATATGTTTTAGAGTTTTAAACAATCTGCTTGTATACAGAGTGCAATCCCATAAAATAGTTTGTACCAAGCTTATTATGGTGTCATTTTTCTAATTACCAGGTTGCCCTGAATCAGAGTGGGAGATGCTTGCATCTTTACATATAATTATAAGTATGGGTCATTGTGGTTGTGTGACCTTAAGTTCATTTTCCATCATTTTATGAACTATGTAACTTCAATACAACAGTTTTGTTTTTCTTCTCTATTCAATTGAAAAACAACCTTGATTTTGAATTATCATTTTTCTTTGATGTTCAATGTTATGTTTTTCCTATTCTTCCATATATCTGCGAGAAAATGGAATATCATACGGAGAGAGCTTGTTAAATGTAAAATGCTGGACAAGTATAACAAATTTGAATGTTATATATGTTTTAATAAGACATTTTGATACGAGGGAATCGAGTATAACAAAGTACGTATAAGAGAAGAAAACAATGATGACTTGAAACTCAAAAGAGGATAATCTTCATGGCTGTGTTCTCAGGCCTAATAATAAAAAAATTATTTTCATGCCTAATTATAATTATGTGATCTTCTAACCTGAACTGACTTAGTGGAACTTTATTTGATTATCTATTCCTGGTCAACTTAAAAAGTTTGCCTGTATATGGCACATGTTACAATTCAACCAATTGCAAGGAGTTAGTGCAACATACGAAAGTAGTTTTAATAGTCATTAACCTATTTAAGGATGATTAAAAGTTGAAGCTTTTAATTCCATTTACTAACATGCCATGCACCTTTGTATATATTTTCTGTAAATCATCTTCGTTTACTCTATATTATGGCTTACATATCTGCTATTTTGCCATTGGGATTATATGTATTCACACGAAAGATAACCCAGAGCCCTTACAGATAGACATATTGACTTCATATGGCTGGGAGCTTACAATTTCAACTTTTTGATCCTTAGACAGGTTTAGTGGACAATGGTGCTAAGTTAAGCCTATTGGGCGTGTGGATGGCATTGTTTGTGGTATTTGCAGCAAGGAAATTTCAACAGCCCATAAAGGTCCGCTTTTAGCTACATTGCTGACAATTTTGGTTCTTGATATCTTTATGAATGACCTTTTGGTGAATGCTATCATAACTTTTTTTGCTGTCATAATCCCATTTTTGTTTTCCTAAGGATGATATAGGTGATAAATCTATCTTCATGTTCAATGCCCTTCCCGAAGAGGAGAAAGAAGCTTTGAAGCGTGATAAACAGCTTGACTAGAAGCTTAACTTCCACATGTTCTGTGAGTGCGTATAGTGACGTGCACAACATGCCACCTTTCAAAGAAGAAAACATTTGATCTTTATAGGTGCATGGAACATGTAATCTGCATCCATGCTGATGTCATGCATCAACGATAGAATGAAAATATGAAGTTGATATCCACAACCGGCACTGCATTTCTGTGCAAATGGAGACATTGGATTCAATTACTATAACTTTGGCTTTCGGTTAGTAGTCAAGTGTTTCATTCCAGGATTTTCAACAGCGTTGGTGGTATCATCATGAGGAGCAATACAATTTTCTTTATACATTTATGTTGTATCTTATAGTTAAAAAGCAGTGTTCGATAGTTTATATACTTTGGAGAAAGATGTTTGTCATTGCTGCATCTGGAGGGTTATTTAAAGAATCTCACTTCGTAAATTTCACAATATTGTATGATATCGGAAGTTCTTTGTTTACATTTACGTTATAACCAAGGAATAGCTTATATGTAAGGCAATGCGTTTTTAAAGAACAGGTTGCATGGATGGGGAAAATACTTTGTTGAATAGTCAGTGAAGGGTTTTAAAGATCAGGTCAACAAAGATTCTCAGTATTGAGATGACACGCCTCCTATTGTAAACAATAATTAATTAGAATTAGAGCTCAATTGGATGTTGTTACTTCCGTAGAAATTGGTCGATTCCTACATTTTTGTTCCAGTAGGTTGAAATCTAAGTTGTATTGATATCTTGCAGAGATGACTTATTTTCATGGGTGCTGATATGTCTTGAATTTTAACTCAGAGATAAATTTATCTGTGTGCATCATAGTCATTCAAATAATTGGAATAAGTCGCCTGTCTCATACGAGAGTCTCGCTGATCGAAAGATTCAGGAGATTCCCTTATGGGGCTCGAGGGCAAAACTTTTGCAACCGAAACGATCTTAGAGTTTATATTTCTTATTTTGTAATGAGAGTTCGTATATAAACTCTTAAGATTTGAGTTTCAATATTTTATATTATTTATTGTTTTTCACATAAAAAAATTAGTGAGAATATAGTCCAATCAAAAGTGTCCTCATAAAATTCTTGTACGTTCTTTATATAATTTCTCTCTCTTGCTTATTCGGTGCCACAATGGGAAAGAAAAATAAAGTGTATCCTCATGGTTCTTTCTCAAGTTTTTTGGCTTCCGGTTGCCCGAAGACAGACGCACAAAATGCACGGTTCATGACATATTGACCATGTCACGGTCATCGACGAAAGAGTAGGTGATAGGTCAAGTTTCACCCTCTTCTTATCTTCTTTCATTGCTCTTCTTATTGCAAATTGCTTGTTCAATATTGGTTTGTTCTTGTTTCTGATCCTCTTTATTTTCAAAATTCTTGTTTTTTAGATTTTGAAGAAATTTTGACTTATTGATTTTGCAACCTTGGACTGCTGCTGCCTTTCCCTCAAAAATGCATCCACTTTCTTCTTTGTTTATTTATTCTATTTTATTTTTGAAAGAGTGCATCACGGAGTTGTTTTTTCTTTTGTGTTTTGCCATTTGCTTTTGCCAAAGAACTGTTCCTTACAGCGTGTGTTTGGCGCTATATTTGAATACATGGGTCTGGAATGTTTTAGATATCATATTTCCTCTGGTTTACATGGTACCGGAGCTATTACATAGTAAGCATTATATGTTCATGGTTTCATCTAATCGTCTCTTCTTTTTTTCTTATTTTTCTTGTTTCACCATATTGTGATTCTTCACTTCCTATCCTCCACTTCTTTTACCCAGATTTATGACCGGTCTCCCTAAACCTTTTTTAGGGGCGACTCAGATCAAAACAGATAAATAAAACGAAAGTAACCCCTCTTAGTGTGCGCCAAATGGTGGGGCTCCCAGAAGACCACCCCATCACGTGGCACTTCTGAGTGCGCTACGACATACTTCATATTCTTGACTTAAAGGTTGATTAACAAGACTTGGTCAACAAAATGCGGAAGAATTAAAAATTTTAAGGAGTCCAAAACTCTTTCTATAACATAAAAAAAATATGTAAAAGTCTTACATCAAATAAATGTCTCAAAAGTCTAACTAGAATAATTCTAATAGAAAGACTAAAAGGGGAGACACTAGTAGGATCAATTAGACATGTGCAAAGTCAGTTGCCGCATGCACCACCAACATCCTGTACTACAGACTACTCATTTGCAGGATCCAATACAGAGAAGAGAAGTATCCATAAGCCCAGTATATAAGACAATCAATAGATAAGCATGACATGATAAATAAAAAATACAGGAATAAGCTAATGATAAAATCAAAAGGTCGATTATTCTTTTTTCTTAGCTTTCTTATATTTCTCACTTATCTTTCATCATCTTGATCATCTTGTCATCTTTAACTTAATATCGTTTATAACTTAACATCTTTCATAACTTCATTACATTCATAACTTTACCTCAAGAGTGAGCTATGGCTAGGGTCAAACATCAATCACTCATACTTTCTTTCATCTTATTATCTTTAACATATCATCTTTTACTTCATCATATTTAACATAATTGCATCAAGAGTGAGCTATGACTAATGATCAAACACTAATCATTTTGAGCATTCTTTACATAAAGAGTGAGCTATGACTATGACCAAACATCAATCACTCTACATCATCATCATTAATCATCTTACTTTTCATACTTTATCTTTAAATTTTCATCTTCATTCATCATCAGTGAACATCAATCAAGGATCATCATCAATAGACCTAAGCCTTTAATGCAATATGCAAATGCAATATTTAAACCAAGTGGTTATCTTTGTTATTTTCGACTTATTCCATTAGTGTCTTTGAAATGACTTTGAGGGTTGCTTTGGTGACTTTGAATTGCTCATGNATGCAATATGCAAATGCAATATTTAAACCAAGTGGTTATCTTTGTTATTTTCGACTTATTCCATTAGTGTCTTTGAAATGACTTTGAGGGTTGCTTTGGTGACTTTGAATTGCTCATGAGTCTTGGAGGTCTCGCCATAGGTCAATTGGGGTGCATAAGCCATGACCAGCATTGGATGTTCGAGAAATCCTTTCGTTGCAGAGCGGGAAGAAGCCAAGCAATAGGAATTGGGTGGTAGCTACCCTACCCGTCCTATCATAAACATCATTGCGCTTCCAAAACTTAACGATATATGACGACCTCAATAATTAATTTAGGTGAAGCATGTTGACCCTTTATCTTGTCTACATAATTAATCCTTAATGTTAATAAGGTAGGATATAATATCAAATAAAACATCTTTAACATAACCTCTTCCTTAATCTTTCATCATCCATGATAATTAAAAATAATCTCAACATCTTCTTCATCGAGCTTGTCACAGCCCGTGAAATACATTTCACGGCCGTGACACTCGGCTTCACGACCCGTGATGAACATATCACGGCCGTTATGTTTCTTTCATACCGTCCTTCACGTCCCGTAACGTAACATCACAGCCCATGAAGTTCCCTTCATGGCTGTGAACTCAGTTCACGGGCGTGAGGGCTTCCAGTTGACTCCTCGTTCACGGTCGTGATTACGACCGTGACTCGATAGCATGATGCGATTCGTTCTTGTCCTTCATGGCCCGCAACGTATCATCGCGACCCATGAAGTTCCCTTAGTGGTCGTGAAAGAGTTTACGGGCGTTAGAGCTTTCTCCATGGTGAACAGGCGATTATTCACGGTCCATAGCCACAACTTCGCGGTGTCGTTCGTAGGCATCACGATCCTTCACGGCGCAACATCTTCACGGGTGTGAGGCAACCATCACAGCTCGTAATATTCGAATTCACGATCGTGAATCATCACACGGTTCATGATCGTATGCCGCGTCAGTCAGCTTTCGTTCCGTTCACGAGCGTAAGACAAACTTCACGGCCCGAGACACATAGATTCACGATCGTGAAGCCGTCTTCACGGGCTGTGACACCTAGGTCACGATCGTGAAGCCGTCTTCAAGGCCATGACCGGTACCATCACGGTCATGAAGCCCACTTTCACGGCCGTGATGACGCATAAAACATGATATCATTCATTAAAGCCGAATTAAATATTATTTCTAGGGTTAAACAGTGATATAACATTATAACATCATCTTATCTATGGCTATCTAACATGAACCCTAACATGCAGATTATTTAACATAGACATATTTATCTACACATGATAAGAATGTTTCAAAATACGGTAGGTTCGTTCATGCCTGTGAGTGTTAGATCACTACCCATGATGTTCATTTGTTCACGTTCATGATAATGAAATCACGGTGATTAGTTGGCCTAGTCACGACCATGAGAATAAATCACGGCGTGAATGGAGTATCACAACTCGTGAAAATTATTGCCACAAAAGGGTTCAAGTTCGCTCATGGCCGTGAGTTTCAGGGTTATGGCCGTGAGTGGTGATGTCATGGCCATGAAGAAGGTATCATGGCCCGTGAAATGACAAGTCACAATCGTGATTCTTGTTTCATGACATATGATAAATGGTTTATTTTCTTTGTATTTAATCTGGTTTATAATAGTTTTATTTTCTAGGATTAAAACCTATAGACCTTAACCAATTAATTTTATTTTGTTTCTTCATAAACAAGAATGCTTGAGACTTTGAATGGATTTTATTGATTATTAATTGTGCAGTGTGGTCAATATTTTATTGCAATTCATGTCCTACTCTATTGATCCATTAAGGATGCTTTATTTGATCTGTTAAGTCAACACGTTAAGGGTGATTTGATAGTAAAATGAGACAAATCATTGTGTCGTGTGCTAATAATATGAGTGTAGAGCCGTTAAGGAATAGCCTCTAGATTGTGAATCATTATGATAGATGAATTACCTATTAAGGGAAGTCATACCCTAGGCGTCCTTAATCAATCTGAAGATTCAATTGTTTGATGTCATATTGTTATGATTTATGTGAGGTTCCCAAGTATTGTTCATAATCATCATTATCATCCAAGCTCCAGTCATCATTTATATTAGTTGTTAAATTTATGTTTTAATTTTCTAAAACTGAACTCAATTCATACATTGTTGTCTCCTATTAACCTCTAAAATTAAATAGTTCAATACTATTCCTCATGCGATCGATAACTCTGTACTCATTACATTATATTACTTGAACGATTAGTGCACTAGCTAGCATTTGTTTGCATGTAACATATTATTCACATCAATAAACACATATATATGATAATTTTTAATAGAATAAATCATGGCATAAAGGCAATTTGATGAGGGATCAATAACGTTGATCAAGAATATTTTCTAGATACAATAAGGCCAATCAATGAGGAATACTTCAAGGCCTATCCTGACATCATCTTTGTGCAATTAACTCAAATAAGTAAGGAATAATCTTGAACCGATACTACACATTATCTCTATGTAATGAGACCAACTATCGGGAATACTCCTAGGCCAACATTAATTTTAACATTTCATAAAGGCAATCAATGAGGATTAAATCCAATACCAATATCAGTGATAGTCATCTCAATATACAATACATTCCTTATCTTACTTTGCAAAGAATGCTTTGCTTTCTTTCTATGCAACGCTCTAGTTCAATGCTCTGATTTAATGATCTTGTTCAATGCTTTGATTTAATGCAGTTTTTCAATGCTTTGATTCAATGCAACAATTTAGTTCATGTGGATTATCTTGTTATATTTGACTTATCTCATTTAGTGACTTTGAAATTATTCATGAGCTCTTTAGAGGTTCTCCAATAAAGGTCAGTGGTGGTGCACAAATCATAACATAGACACAAGGGAAAGGATGCTCGAGAATGCTCTTCATTGCATGGAGAGGAAAAAGGCCAAGCAAGAGGTTTTAAGTAGCAATTGTTCTACTAGTCCTAAAAAATGCAATTATATTACTTTCTCTCCCAAACTATGCAATGCATGGCTACCTCGATATTTATTTAATGAATATGGTTGATCCTTATCTTTTTCACATATTAATCTTTAACATTCATGAAAAATCTATAACACTCATCATTTAGGGTTTACAATAAACATTAGAAAATAAGCACATAGCCCAATAGACACGAGCCGTGTCCAATTAGAACACAAGTTGTGTTTCATGACGTGAATAATGTCGGCCAACTTCGCCAAATTGTCGTCAACATGAAACATGTTAGGGTGTGAAACTATAATGTCCCCAGAAGCACACCCTGCCACCTGGCATAATGCCCTCCCGAGAACGCTTACAACTTACTCCTTTGACTTTACTTTTGACCAGAACATAAAATGTGAAAGCCAATACTTTATATTAAAATATTCAATCCAAATAAAATATTTGTTTACATTGTTCAATAAAGATAAGACGTAACTAAATAAAATTATGTCTGACTGAAGCTAGGCTAATAATGTGCAAGTTTCCACATCACGACCATCTGCATCGCAAGTACCATCACTAAATTATTATTTTGTTCACATGTAGGATCAAAAGCAGAGGAGACAATTTTTTCATTAGCGATGAAGCCCAATATGTAAAAAATTAAATAACAATAGGGTAAACCATATGTCAAGATATTATAAGGAAAACAAATCTCATAATAAATTCACTTTACTATACTTTACCTTTTTGCCTTCTCTATACATTACATGTGAGAGAACACAGTTCGCTTTCTCCGAGTAAATAGCATGACCAACATAATGCATTTTATGGTTTGAGTTTCGCACAACCGGTTCAAGGTGATCTGGTCCATGTTCTATTACCCATTTCGAGCAACGCGATTCGTCTGTCCCAATACAGTCGAGAAACACGATCCACGTCAAGGGGCGACACAGAATGTTTCTTGTTATCCTGTTGTAGTCCTGAGAACATGGCCTGTGTGAGGGAAAGACATGGTCCGTGTCTCGGGGTTGGTCTCGGCATTGTCCATAACCCAAAGGGCACGAGCCGCGTCCAGAACGACACTGTTTGTTTCCTCTTTAGCTTAGTGTAGTCCGTAGAACACATCAATCACGATCATAGAAAATGTGACCATCTGCAATGTCGAACTCGGACTGTGTCATGAAGGACGTGGTCCGTTTGGTTCCCGTGTATTGTTCATCTATCATACACATATGGAGAACTCTAAGATGATCCTCCTTAATTACATACCTTAATTTTGTTGGTCGACTCTATCCTTCAAGTTCTTCCCCACGGAGTAGATCTTCCTCCTGTCCTCCAGGAGGGGAGAGAGAGAGAGAGAGAGAGAGAGAGAGAGAGAGAGAGAGAGAGAGAGATTTGATGGCCTAAGATTGGGAGAGAAATGATGAAGCTCCCCCTTTCTTAACCTCTTTTTATAGGGGTTTTTTAAAGGTTTAACCCAAGTCCAACTCCAATTGGCCCTTAATCTTCTATTTAATTCTGGATCAATTATTATTTTATTCTAAAATTGGTAAAACATTATCGTTTAAATCTCCAAGTCATTCATTTCCAAATAGCACAACACAGACAATGTTCAAACTGAACACAACTCGTGTTGAAGGCACCTACGACATATTTGGCATAGCCTAGGAGCAACACAACCCATGTCTGAATCAGACACAGTCCATGTTGAGCTTTATTTTGGGATCTTTTATGAATAGTGTGCAACACGACCAATGTTTTGAACGAACACTTCTTGTGTTTGACCTTTGATAAGTGTGAGAAATGCACATACATGATGATTATATTATCTGAAAAATCATAACATTACATTATGATAGAAATTAACCCTTATTTGATATCAATTCATCAAGGAATGTGATACGCACAAAGTCAATGATAATAGGAAAAGGTATACCTAAAAAGCTTGACCCAACCTCCAAAAATCTTGCCCCGAGCTCTATTTTTATAAACATTATCTACTGATTTATATCCATTTTTTGCATTTTGAATATTCAACATCACTATATTTGGATTTTGAGATTCTGAACTAATTTGAGGAGGATTTTAACTGATTTTCATGATTTGTGCAGTTTGAACATTTGAAATTTTAAATCCTTTCCTTTTTTGCTGCAGTTGATGTTGAATCTAGGATCCCGAGATTATTTTGATGATCACAAATTTGTAAGGGAACTTAGTTTGTACTAATGAACTTGTTGAGCTGATTTCTAAAACAGGATGTTTCAAGTTCAGAAGTTGATAGGTCGACCAAAGCTAAAGGAATGGACGACCTATGCACACGGAAGACATTTCAGAAGAACTACATGTGTGCAGTGGTCGTCCTAAGAATATAGAGTGGTCGACCAATATTGAAGGAAAATGCATGAGAAGAGGGATCAGAGGCTGAACGGT
>LTAE01005782.1:0-25212 GCA_001647135.1 Pontederia paniculata | reverse complement strand
AACAACAAAAACTATGGAAAGGGTGGTGAGCAGGGTAAGTACAACAATGGTGGCCAATACAACGACAATAACTATGGAAAGGGTGGTGAGCAGGGTAAGTACAACAATGGTGACCAATACAATAATGATAACTATGGAAAGAGTGGTGAGCAGGGTAAGTACACCAATGGTTACAGCATGGGCAAAAACAGTGGAGAGGATAAAAAGAGCAACACCATGTCCAATGACAAACAAGCTCCTTGAGACCATACCATTACTATCCATGTCCAATGATAAAAAGAGCAACACCATGTATTATTCTAAATAATGAGCCCTAAGCCATGCAAACTTTTGTTGTCCCGGGTTCTCTGCAATCTGCAGCATGTGTTGGAATAAAAGCTTGATGCATGTGTTGGAATATGTTCTATATATTTATCTCAGTATCTGCATGTATTTGCTGTAAGTTCCACTTTGGTATAAAAAAAGAATTATTTATTGGAAGCAATGTTCATGTGAGGTCAAATATTTTCACATTGCATTAGTTTATATATTTACTTAAATATATTTTCTTCTTACTTCTTAAAGTGTTATTTTGAAATTTATTAAGTATTGTGAATATAACCAGTGTAGCTTCTGTATGTAAATATTTTTTTTAGAATAGTATAATAATTAATTGGAATAATTATCATAAAACAATCAGATTCTCGTTGGTCAAAATGCTGCTAGTTGCATTTTATGAGTATAAGGATTGCCTCAACCCTAACTTATTTATGCATCATCCAATTTGATAATTAATACCTCCTTCCATCAGATTTTGTTAGGTTTTTTGCTTTTCTGCTTTTTATTAATTATTTTTTTACGCTAATGTGAAAATAATTTCTAACTTAAGGTGATAAAAAAATGTTAACTCCTGCCTCTTCTGAAGTACAATGTTTTCTGTAATTATGGAAAGAGGCTCAATGTAAATGAATAAATAAATTTGAAAGAAAAAGGTGAAGGACAAAGTAAACTGCGCGAGAATAAATTTAAAAAGTTGTTTAATAATTGAGGTATGAAAGATAAATATTTAAAAGTATCAGCGGTTTTAATTTAATAAAATGAGTTTGATGTAGCATTTCGTAATTATTTATTCAGGAATAGTTGATCTCATTTTTTAAACTAAAATTATTACAAATTTACATAAAAGTGGATTAATATGTTTATTATTAATTTTAAAAATTAATTTAATGGTGACATAGATTTAAAGAAAAATATAGTTGGGCTTTGGTGGGCCACTTCCAACTGGATCCTACTCATTCTTCAAATTTGATGGGCCACTACTCATCACACTACTTTTGTTTTTGTTACCTTATTTTCACTTTTGCCACCCATTTCTATCGGGTGCTTGCATTTTATTTTCTTCCTTCTCGTCAAATTACGGACCAAAGGAGAGACCTTTGCCTGCAATCAGAGACAAATAAGCGCCAAGAAGGCCTCTTTTCTTCGTAATTTAGGTCTATTTCCTGTTCTTGACCTGCAATTTGCCAATTTTTGTAGTTGTGGAAAGTAATTGCATATCACTTCCATCGTCAGGTGAGGAGAGGAGATGGATGTGCTGAGGAAGCAGGCCACCAAGCTGAGGGAGCAGGTGACCAAGCAGCAGCAGGTAATGATCGAGTCCTGAAATGAATGAAGAATACGTATGAAAAGATTCAACCTTTCTTTAAATTTTGTTGACTGTGGATTATATGTGTCTCCTATTGTTAAAGATTTGCCATTAATTTGTGTGAATGGATCATTAAGGTTTGGAATGTTTGATCCGCGATGCGCTTGGGTGTTTTGTGTGTTTCTAATTGGTGGATACGGATTATTACACCATTTTGGTAATGGAAGTGATGAATTTGGAGATTTTTCCTCTCTTTTCTTCCATCTTTCTGTTTCCTTTTTATTCTTGTTAGCAATTGTATTCACTTGGCATCCTATTGATAATTGCATACCACAGAGAGCACGTATTGCCACTGGAGAATTAAGTTATGATCATTCATAAGACAATTCTTTTCTGGATTGACGAACACCTATTCAGAATTTAGTCCAACTGTGTCCATTTAAGTGAGAGGCTCTGGACAAGTGTGGTAGAAAGGAAATGCATCCTATTGATAATTGCATACCACAAATGCATCCTAAGTTATGATCATTCAAAAGAAAATTCTTTTCTGCATTGACGAACACCTATTCAGAATTCAGTCCAACTGTGTCCATTTAACTATTCAAGTGAGATGCTCTGGACAAATGTGGTAGAAAAGAAATTTTGTCTTGTCTTGTAAGTTGTATCATCTTTTTGGTGTTTTCCCTCTGTACCTTAATTCGTAGCTCAAATAACATTGGGAACTGAGCTCAAAATACAGTCTTTAGTTTAGCACAGAGGATGTTAGAGGTGGAATATGCAGTTCAGATTGATGGCACAAACTGTGCTTGCAGTGATGAAGCAATTAAAAGAAAATAAGTTAACCATTGTGAAAAGAAAATACTGAAGAAGAACTAGAATAAGAAAAAATAACAGACAGTACTAACAGTAACTAATGACAATTACTAAGACTCTTGCAGCAAGCAAATTGCACTAAAGTGGTGTATCTTCAATCAGTAAATGTATCTCTAAGAAGAGGAACAGATTCTGCAGAAAGAAAAATCAAAGCTTATAATAGAATAAACAAATGATAATACAATGGCCGACATATAAATGTAAGAGCATCATCGTCCTAACTTGTGTAGCTTGGGCCCTGCTTGACACATATTCATAATTGGCCAGACATGCTGTCTTCAGCCCTATGAAATAAAATTCAAACTAACCAGAACTAGGTGCAGTGTGCACCTATCAAATTCATTTTTCAATGAACCCTACATGCTTACTACAATGGACCGTAATGGGTTATATCGCTACCAATATTTGCTCCAAAAGATTGCCTAGTCTATGGTTTAATAGTTTCTCTTGGACTACCTTGTAGGTTTTATATCGGCATATTTTTCAGTTTTACTACATTTACCATGGTTTTTATGTGTGATTGCTCGAGAAGTCTGATTGTATTAAGAAAGGAAATGCAGATCCTGGGAAACAAGCTAGTCTTTTTCAACACATTTCAACCCAAACATACTCTATAATTTTGCATGCGAACCCCTCTCAAAAAATTTTTTTGCATGCGAACCTACCAGGATGTAAATGTGATAAAAATAAGAGATTTATAGCATCGCTGTATTGTTCCCAAGTTTAATACATAATCATATGGGGTAAATATTATTGCTTTAATTTTTGTTCCTGTAAGGTAGTTGCTGCTATGTTCCTATTTGCATTTTAGTGATTTGTAGCAATTATTTGTTCTATACATCATCGATTCACACACTTACAACTTAGCCGGTGTTGCCAACATGTTAATGACTATTATAATGTTGTGGCTTTTACAAATCTCTCTTCAAAAGAACTTGTGCATTCAACCTGTGTAGAGTTGTGCTCACTTCTGAACTGTATGGAGTTTATATATTATAAATCCTTCAATATTCTACAGGCTGTGAAAAAGCAGTTCAGCACAAGTGGCTATGAGAGTTCTGATGCTATGGTCATAGATGAAATTGAATTATTAAGACATCAACAGCTTGAAAAGTTATACAAGTCTACCCGTGAAGGAAGGGTAATTCCTTCCTTTTCTTGCAGTTTCATTCATTGTCTGCTATTTGCTATGTATCTTGGTTTTAATGTGAATTTGGCTAAAGGATGTTTGAGGCATATTTATATACATTAGAATGACTGATTGTCATGCTTGGAGCTGATTGGATGTAAATATGAACCTTTTAAGTACTATATTCTTGTTGCATGCTGAATGAACTGTATCTCCCACAAAATTCTTTAACTATGCAACTCCACCCTATTGTCTGATAAGGAGCTGCAGGGTGAAGTTTTTGTTTATACTATTGAGCAGTCGATTTCTCACACTTGACTAATCCATCTATTTGAATTGCATGGCTTACTATCAAGTGGTCAATTTCATGTGTGGCAGCACTACTTGAAAATAATAATTTGGCAATAGCTAGAAATGCACATGTGGATTGCATTGATGTGTTTTGGTTTTATACATTCAGGATTTTACTGATTCCATAACATGAAACACTATTTCCTCACTTCTGTCATGGTATTCAATTTATAAAATTATTATGTCAAGTAGTCGAAAAGAATTATGTTGAAATACATCAGTGAATGATGTAAAATTGATATCGCTAGAATAAATAGTATCATGTTTATGAGTTTAGTTAACATTAGCCATCACAGATTCACAGCTGCACCTTTGCATCTCATCTTCAATGTCTCTAACCTACTGAGAGTATTTTATTGGCTGAACATTTCCGCTATCAGGATTTTCAAAAGGACATTATTCGGGCAGCTGAAGGCTTTGTAACTGCTGGGCATAGGCACATAGAAATAGGTAAAGTTTCTGTTTCATTCATCTAGCACTACAATAGTGCTTCTTAAAAAAGAAAACACTGCTTCATAGTGGGATTTTGTATTCCTGCCATAATTGTGCATGCATCTGTCTCACAAAAAAATATATCTTTGGCCCTAATAAGGAACAAAGTTAGCTGAGGATTGCTACAAATACGGAGGTGAAAATCATGCCACTGATGCAGTTCTGGCCAAACCAGCAGCTCTTTATGGTGGTGCAATTAGAAATGTGGAAAAGGAGCATGAAGATTTCAACACATTCTTATCTTCCCAGGTTTACTGATGCTTTTTATCCTTTTTACCCCGAAATAACTTGGGTTTCTGTCAGGCACATATATTTCCACAAGTATCCTTAACAGCATGACATGGTTGTTTTGGTGTTTGATTGCATATTGCCTGGAAGCCAAGGTGCCTGCATACACAATTAGGCTGATCAAATTTAAAATGCCGAGTGAAAAAGATCACATGTGAGTGAAATATATTTGTGCAAGTGATATAAAATTGTGTGATAATGTTGTAATTCAAATGTTCTTAATTAAGAAATGATAAAAAAAAAGGAATAAAATGATAATATGGAGACAAGACACTGATCTCATTTCAAAACAATTCATGAACCAATCAAGGTAGAAAAAGAATGTTCTATTTATTCAAGTATTAATTTCATCCTAGTAATGTCTGATGGCATAGACCGACCATAGGAGCTATCCGTGGTTAGTCTATAAAGGACAAATACATTTATATATAAAGGACAAATATATATATATATATATATATATATATATATTTTATATATAAGCATGTTAACTGACAATTTTACAGGCTATACATGGAGATTCATGGAGTAACAGAAATGTGTGTATTGAACTTGGCTTATATTCTTGGAGATTCACAGGAATCAATCAACCCTGATTTTATAGTTCAGAATTTTTAAACTATCTGGAGCTTCGACCCAAATGAATTCTAAGATTCCAGGGTTTCTCTTTATCACCAACAAATCTTTTACACCAGTTCTTGGTTTCTTGTATGAGGTAGACTCATATTAACTATTGTTTTCTGTAGAAGCTCTGGACTGGTTTATGGATAATTTTTGTTCTGATTTGAATATTTTTTTTGGACAAATGACTTTATTTTGTTGATCTCAGACTCTGATGACATAAAACCAGTAACATATATACTGTATGGTTAAAGTTGTCATTGCTTTTATTTATTTCCTAATATTTTGATTCCCTATGAAACCACAATCTTTATGACATTTTCTTGTAAAGCTTAGTTCAATCTGACCGAAGACATGCTTTCCTTCACTAGAGCCACTCTTACTTTATGATATTTTCATGTAAGGTGTTTGCATAATATTTTAATTGCTCCAGATTATTGAGCCGTTGAGGGCAATGGTAACCAGTGCTCCACTAGAAGATGCTCGCAGTCTTGCTCAAAGGTATAGTCGCATGAGACATGAGGCTGAGACTTTGGTAAGGACTTGTCTAATTTCTCATAATTGCAGAAGAATTTCTTACGTTGCTTGATATTTAGAATTATGTATGGATGTCCATAGTTCAGAACTTCAGATTTTTCATGTGGTTATTAAACTATTTGATCTAAAAATGGACAGGCTGCAGAAATTTCAAGAAGACAAGCTCGAGTCATCTCATAATTGCAGAAGAATTTCTTACGTTGCTTGATATTTAGAATTATGTATGGATGTCCATAGTTCAGAACTTCAGATTTTTCATGTGGTTATTAAACTATTTGATCTAAAAATGGACAGGCTGCAGAAATTTCAAGAAGACAAGCTCGAGTCAGAGAAGCTCCAGTTCTGGAAAATACTGCAAAGCTTCAAGCATCTGAATCAAAGATGCAGGAACTGAAAGCAAACATGGCAGTATTAGGAAAAGAGGCTGCTGCTGCACTAGCTGCAGTGGAATCACAACAGCAAAGGCTCACTTTTCAGCGGCTTGTTTCAATGGTATGATTAGTACAGCTCCACAGGCAGACAATGGTACATTTGGTTAATCAATTGAAACACTTGCTCCGGTTTTGAAGGTTGAGGCAGAAAAATCATTTCATCTGAGAGTAGCTGCCATTCTTGATGACGTTGAAGTTGAGGTAGCTACTTGAGACACTACAATTCTGAAGGGTATTTGTGTTAGTGCTATGCAAATTTTAATGACGAGCAGAACCTTTGTACAGATGGTCACTGAAAAGCAACAAAAAGATTCTGCACCCCCTGCTCTTCTATCTTGTAAACGCTCAGAGAAGGCCATGTACTTTCTCGCCGAGGTATGTTATTGCTTCAGGCAATTTACCACTTTAATGCTACTAAAATACTAAAAGCATTGTTTACTGCTTCAGGCGATTCACCACTTTAATGCTACTTCTGAGAAGGAACTAAGCTTGGTTGTTGGTGATTATGTTGTTGTACGGAAGGTTAGTTTGCCTGAAATCTTTTTGCCATTGGACGATTTTCCTGTATAAAAAAAGGTATATCTGCTAAAAGGGTGTATTTAAACATTTTCCATGACATTGACTCCTTGTTATTTGTCACTTGTAATAATTTGCAAAAGCATAATTACAGAATTTAAACTCTGGAGGTGATAATTCAAGCATCTAGATCATACATTGTCGCTTGAGCCCATCATTCAATCCCTCCAATCTGTGTCAACCATTTGTCCACATATCAACTTTCTAAATGTATACTGTAAAATTAATGACATACATAACCATGGTATTCATAAGATCCCCTCAAAAAAGTGGTATTCAAGAGATCAGGATGATTCCATCTCATATTGAGGACAACAGGATAAAATTACTTATCAAATCTAGAATTGGAATGTCATACCATTTTGTCTTAATATTGATGTTAATAATATTCTATTTCCATTGTAATAGAAATATCTTTTGTATATAGTGATTATATTATAATTAGTTTAGAGCAGTCATTCACGCTCTTCAGTTCTTACTCGATCTTATGTTTAAGTTTCCAGCAATATTATTGTCTTCAAACTCTATCATGATAAGAAGAGTTACCTTCAAGTTCTTTCTTGGAAAGATCCAGTCATGACAATATTTTTTCTTAGGGGTCCAGGCATGACGTTATGACGGGACCATTCATGAATATCTTAATTTAGCATAGATCATAGTTAATTCTCTGGCTTGCAATATTGGTGAATAAGCATGTATCTTCCAACATTTAATATGTATGCAATTCCCTGACTGAAAATAAGTAATTACAAGTACTTTCTTCATATTATCCTGCAACTCGACTGATTTACTTCCTCATGAATTCATTACACAGGAAAGAATATGTAAATTCTCTCCAAGTTTGAACATGCAGTTAGTAGTTCCTAATATCACGATCTCTTGTTACATTTCTTCTGGGTTCAGAACGACACTAACCAATATGGTTTTAACTTGCTCTGCTGGTTTTTATAATTTCCAACCAATCTGATGATTAAATTCACTATATGTTGGAACACTGAAAAACTCTAAACACTCGGCAGCCGGCAGTTCATGTTCTCTAATAGTCATCTTTGCGTGTGTTCATCAACTCAGGTTGCTCCGTCAGGCTGGTCCGAAGGAGAATGCAGAGGAAAGGCAGGGTGGTTTCCATCAGCTTATGTGGAGAAACGTGAAAATATCCCACCTAACAAGGTCTTGCCACAGATGCACTGATCAACTTCCATTTGCAAATTGGTGGAGAAAGCTACAGGGAGGAAGAGAAATTGATTTCTGTCCTCTTTTTTGTAACATGTCTATATAGAAAACTCGCAAGCAATTCAGTAATGTTTGCTCAACTGTTTCAGTATAATAAGAGCTGTGTACTTCTACTAATTCTTTTGTCATCAGTGTTTGAATTGTTTGGGTCTCTTTGATTTCTATGAGAATTGTTTGCCACATAATCAAAATTCAAAGGAGGTACTAATATTTGATCAATATGAAAATACAACTCCTAACCGTCGCTAATCTATCAGGTAGCAATTTCATGAAAAAGTAGGTGAGTTTGCTAATAGCTGAAACTTTGCACAGAAGTATGCAAGAAAAGTAAAATATTAAATGGACCCAAATGTTAACAAGATGATCAACAGGCCAAACCTTCATTCTTCTGAAATGTAAACAAATTCGTGCTGGTGGCTTTAGACTATTTTATTAATTTATTATTTATAAATTGGCATAAAGAAAAAAGAGAAAACGTTGGAAAATTTATTTTAACCAATAGGCGGACTATCACTGGTTCAAGAAAAAAAAAGGTTGGAAAATCGGTGTGTTACAAAGTGAAAATGGATGGCTAGATTAGAAAAAAAAAAAGAATATAATTGGAGGATCCTTGCCGAAATTTTAGTGTGCCATTCAAGAAAAAAGATGTAGATTAGTGTGCCATTCAAGAAAAAAGATGAACTCAAAGATGTAGATTAAGGGTTTGTTTGTTTTGCTGTAAATGAATTTATAAGTAAATGAAATTGCCGTAAAGATAAATATCTTATTTGATCAATTGTAAAATTAACTACTGCATGTAACTCCTTTTACGGTATTGAAAAAGGTGCTCTAAAATCATTTACAGGTAATTACAATTACATCAACAATAAAAAATAAAAAAAATAAAAGAAAAAAAATAAACTTCACTTATATTTCACTTAATTAATTAAATATTAATATATAATAATATTTTTGTTTATTTTAACTAAACACTTACATCAAACTTTTAAGTTCAATCAAACAACGTAATTCATTTTGAAATTTCATTTACATCTATCCAAATCAAGGCAAAATAACTCCCATAATTATAAATCATATCAAAATTTCTAACTACAACTATTTAAATTCCGGATTTACAATTACGTCAAACCAAACTACCCCTAAATTGTAAACATGTCAAAATAGCTCTTAAGCATTTGAAACTTTAATTTTGGACCTTTAACAAATTAATCAAACGAGGTCCCAATAGATCCAACTAAAAGATGATTGGGGATACAACAGTGACATCAATTGGGTTCAAGTAGAAGCAAGACAATGTGACACCATTAATGTCAAGCAAAACACACAAGCCAACTATACAACCAATGAATTATCCATATTCCATAAGCTATGAGGCACCAGGAAAAGAAGAATACTTGGCAATTCATTTTGCTCCAATTTTAAGCATTTTTTTACATTAACTATTAGGAAAGGAACTGTTTTATATATCTCCAAAGAAATCCCTTAATGCTCTTATTCACAGATAACCTTTGACATTTCCCCAATGCAAACTCGGACGATAATTCTTTAACAAAATCCATCAAAATACATCCTTAATGGAGTTTCACAGTAATTTTTTTTTTCCTTCTGTTTCTGAGGTGAAGATAGTTTTCTCCATGTCATTCCTACTGATCAGATGCTTGAGATAGACAGGCCTGCATTACTTATGGCAAATTCATCTGCTGAAAGTGACCATGATGTTCTTGCTTACCATATTATCTACGCCCCTGCTGGGCTCTTTGCATATCATAAGCACCCCATGAACTAAGCGTAGGTGCAGCCCCGTACTGCCCTATAGCTTCAGTACCTCCAGGAACCTGAGAATTGAATGGTATATAAATCAAGCGCTCAAACTGCAATACTTACATGAGTCATGCTAAGTCCTCCTAACTATTCTCCTAAAAATCCTCCTAACCTCTTTTTTTTTTTAAAAGAGAAAGGATGGCTACAAATTGTAGCTGTCATTCCTCCTAACCTCTCACAGGGGCACCCATTGTAGTTTTAGTAACTTTTGAGGACAACTAAAATATGAGTGTTAGGAGGATTTTTAGGAGGATGAATTAGGAGGACGTATCATTTTCCTACTGATATTCAATTGTAAGTTTGTAAGTTGATATCAGAATAAATTAGTCAATCTTACATGATTCATGGCGTATCCAACAGGGTATGGATTTGCATTGTACATGGGCTCAGGATTGCCGAAGTTCCCAACATAGCCTGCAGCTGCAACTGAGAATGAAGCAAAAAAAAAAGGAAAGAAAAAAGAGAATTAGTGAAAGTGCTTGAAATTCACATAAAGCAAATATTCTATTCTAAAAGAAATGCAAAAAAACATCATCTGACTAATAAAAAAATCTTGAAAGCACCAGAAGAATTGAATCACTTCTCCAACATGAAGTTCTCGCAAAGAGAATACAAGGTATCATCAGGAAGGTCGCTAAATTGGGAATTTCAGCCATATAAAGACTGTTAAATGATAACTCCATATGCATTGATAGAGCTGACAATGTTGGCACATAAAGCGAGAGCAAAAAACAGGCTGTCCATGCTAAGAAAAGAGGTTCCATATAATTGAAGGCTAAAAATGCATAGACAAATAATAAAGAGGGCACCGAGTATGCTACCCACTTGTCGGCAGCAACTTGCAGGCACATCATGCACCACATGATGGGGGCACTATGTGTGAACTGAGATGTGTACAGAGTGCACATCAACAGTGCACAATGTTTCTACAAATTGCTGCTCAAAAAATGAGTAGCATACTATATTTACTCAATAATTTAATATCAAAATATAAACAACTGATTCTCCTAAAACGAGCATACATGATGGGGTAAGTCGATGGGCCAAATGCATTTACGAAAAAATTTAATGAAATTCTAATGCAGGGTCCTCCTTCCTTTAAAGCAACAAGAAGATGCCGCAAAAGACCCCTTTGCAGGCCCTATTCCGTAATTTATCCTATTTGTTCTGGACATCCGAAATTTATCTTTCTCCTTTCAAAACTTCTAAAGGTTTTTTATTTCCTCATTTTTTTTGCAATATTAATCTTGCCTTCATTTGTCTTTTTGAATCAAATCTGAATTCATTAAAGTTTTTCGGTGTCAATTCTAGTATCAAAAACTATACTAGACATGACCAATCTTGTTCAAGGCAAGAGCATTGAAGGTAAACATCTCCCAACAATGGCACGTTCAGGACTCAATCTCAAGAAAAGATCACAAATCCAATCCTGAAACTTTTTTTTTTTTTTTGAAAAGAATCCTGAAACTGTTGTTGTTGGGAGAATTTTACCTTTAATGCTTCCACCTCGAATTGGATTACTCAAAGTTCAGTAGACTTTGGAATACTAGGGTTAACATTGGAAACATATTAATGAATTTCAGCTTTGATTTATAAAGACAAATAAATTCAAGATTAATATTACAAAACAATGAGGAAATAAGAGAATTCTAAGAAATTTCAAAAGGAAAAATAGAAAGTCCGAATGACCTGAATAAATAGGAGAAATTGCGGAATACGGCTAGTAGAGGGGTCTTTTTTGGCATCTTCTTGTTGATATTACCTTTTTTGGAATGTTTGATTTTAAGGAAGGAGGACCTTACATTAGAAATTCCTTGACGGCTCCAATGATGTTTGCTTTAGTATTGTGGGCCCACCATATGAGAAATACTAGAATACTACAATATATTGTCACATTGAGATAACACCTATTTATTTATAATAAATCATTAGAACAATTAAAAGAGTATATGATATATCAGCATGAGATATGATATGAGTCATTAGAAATGACATAAATCTTGAATGCCAAAATAAAGTGAGATTGCCCTGGTTTCTTAATACAAGAGTATGTTTTACGCCAATGCTTAAAACCTTCATGCAAAGACTCTAAAGTTGAGTTAATAGTTTGGAATTCATTATCAAACTGATGGATATTTGATATCCCTCTTGTTATTTCAAGCATTCTGTTATAGGCATTTCCGTCAAGTTACTCTAACACTACATGTAGCTAAGGCGGGCATTAAGAATGACGCATAAACTTCGCCTAATCATCCTATGACTAAAGAAACAGTTAATGGTATATAAAAAATGATGAGCATCATTTGACTTGTTTACCAAAAGTACTTCGAAATGCTGAAATTTAATTCATACAACTGATGCTGAAAACAAGCACAGCTTGCCATTATGGAGAATAAGGATCCTCAGTGCATGTGTAAAGATCTTGGTAACTACCCTGATTCCCAGCAGCAACTGCAGCTCTTGCCCTCTTCTCGGCATTACCAATCTCTGCACGTAACTTTTCCACTTCGCGAGCCATTGAAACTAAATTCTTCTCTATTTCCTGACCTTGCTCATAGTTCTCAGCATAACCTTTTTTCTCATAATCAGTAGCAGTCCTGTAAGCCATTTAGTTTACAAGGTTAGGAATTTTCCAACTCAAAAAGAGGATTTATTTTTACCGATAAAATAGGATTTTAATCAGACAAAATTCAAGTTTGCATTACTGATTACTAAATGTTTAATTATAATACCAATTATTTTATCTCAGAGAAGGGTTTTATTTATGTGACTGCATGCTGCAGTCATTGGATTATTACAAAAAAAAAACAATGTTCTTCTTACTTCCATTGCAACTATTAAAGAAAAAGGACATAAACCTGGAATGTGCCAAAAAAAAATCAAAAAACATCATAACATTTCTGATAAGCTTTCCCAATCATGATTTAGAACATGGGTTTACAGATAGAAAGACTTGGCAAGATGGTATGGTTCAATTATTACCTCACTCTTTGTATTTCCTGCTTCATGGTCTCAATCTCCGCTTTTATTGCTGGCACTTGCTGCAAATCATTGTTGGTCTGAGTCAAGTCACGAGTCATTGCCTGCACCTGACCTGTGAGCTCCTGTTTTTGAGCATTGAGCTTCTGTATATCCCCACGGACTCGAATCAGCTCCTCCTTCATTGCCTCCACACCTCGCAACTCAGACTCCAATTTCATGGATTTATCATAAATCTTCCAAAATATCAAAAATCAGGTATTTCAGTGCAAAGCTAAAGAAATGAGATGACATCTTTCATCAGAAAGAGTTCTTCCAAGAATAAAAGAAATAGAAATAAGATATATCTTTATTCTCCCCTCAAAGAATAAGGTATAAACAGATAAAGTTAGCATCTTTCCTGAAGAACCAAAAACCCATAAAGAAACAATAGGATTCAGTAGAAAAGAAATAAGAAATCAGGCATTCATTAAGATATAGGAAGTTTATCAATGATAAGATACATGATTCAGCATAAACAATGAAAAGTGTAATTATTGTGAAGAATTTGAAGAAGCAGAAATCTTCTCAAGAATCATAAATGATTGAGCAAAACAAAAAGAGAAAAGAAATTTTCAAGTGATAAAACAATATCTAAAACATAAGAAAACTATTGCAACTAACGTCAATCACCAGGATCCCTCTCCAACAAAATATGCAGGTTCAGTATGTAGCAAAATAAAGTTGCATTTTTTTATCAAGAAAAAAAGTTTCCTTAAGAAGTCAGATATAAAAACCAGGTCAAGATGAATAAAGCTGCTTCTTTTGTCAAGAAAAAATATATAATAGGAAGCTTCAAGCAAGAAAACAAACTAAAGGAGTGTTTTCTGCTTTCTATCTAGGAAAATCAGATGTACAAAAACCACATGCAGAATGAAGCGTAAAACAATTGAATTTTCATTTATCAGTGGAGAACAGGAGATTTCCCAATACTAAGGAACACTTGTGTAACACTAAAATCCATACTGTCAAGGAAGTGTTGAAATACAGTTAAAATATTTGATTCACTTATAATAATTTAAAAACTTGTTCTTTGCCTCCTATGTAACATTTTTAAGGAACACTTTTAACATTTATATCCAAATAAGTTGAATTCTTTCAAGGAGAAATTTGGATTGACATATCCTATTCATTTGAGGAAAAAAAGCACATAGAAGGAAAGAATGAGTACGAGAACATATTAAGTACCAATGGCTTACGGCTTACTTACGACATGTAAATTAGGAATTTACTCTATCAAAAATTGAAAATATTTCATCTGATAAAAAAATCTACACAACAAACATGTTCACTGATTTGCAAAATAATAAATGCATCTCTCATCAACAAACAGAATCCCTCTCAACAATCACTCTAAATCCAAAGCAGAACATATGAAAACACATGTTCAGGAAAAAGACACATACTTCATGACATTATGAAAAATTCAACAGGAACAAAAACTTTTTGAAAGAGGAAATTTGCGAATCTCATCAGTTCATCTAGAATCAGTCTCCCCACTGACCGCAGCATAAAACGCATAAGAAAACTGTTACTGGCTGAGAAAGAGGAATCCTTAGTATAAAGTAAATACATCTAACTTTCAACCAAGTTCGGAAACCCCTCCATACCAAATCGAACAGTGTGCTAAGTATATAAATTTTGCACGAACTGCATCTTGAAAATAGTAGGATTATTCAATAGTCAATCAACGAAATCCTCTCTGAAAGAAAAGGAAGAGCAATTGACGAAGATATAATATTTTTCTAACATCATATTGAACTCTTAGGACAATGCGGCAGAAGCAATTGCATCTTTCATGACGAAAGAGACAACATCACAGCAAAAACACAAAAACGCATCTTTTGACAAAAAAAGGGGCCAGTGAAGGGGAAAGTTAATCAAGCAGAAACCTCGCGGAGCTGGAGGTCCTTGTCGGCCTGGAAGGCGGCGAGAGCATGGGAGGCGCGGCGGATTTCGTGCTGCGCGGCGGAGAGCTCCTGCTTGAGGGCCACGTGGGTGGCAGCGACGCGCTGGTTGTCAGCGAGGAGGATCTGAACATTGCCTCGGTGGCCGAGGGCGGGTGCGCGGCCGTCCTCGAGGAGGCCCGGCGGCGGGTGGTGGTGAGGGGGGCCGCGGCCTGAGAAGTGCGGAGGCGGGGGCTCGTGGAGGCCGTGCGGCGGCATCCTCCTCCCGGCCATGGCTGCGGGATGGATGGAGTTGACGGAGAGGGAAGGGTTTTGGCTGTCGACAAAGGAACAAAGAAGAGGAGTGACGCCTCTTAAGAACAAATCCCGGAAATATTTTTTTCAAAAAAATGACATAAATTTTATTAATTAGATTAAATTCGAAAACTTCTTTTTCTCCAATCAAATTTAATTTTTATAATTTATTTTTCCAAAGTTTTTAATATTTTTATTATTAGACAACTTTTTTGGTTTTCAAGCCGTGAATCGTTTTATGATCACTTTTTTTTCTAATCTTTTTAGGGAATTCGAATTTATGCGTTAACAAAATTATAAGCATCTTAATTCTTTTTGCATAATATATAATATATATATATATATGTACGTACGTATGTATGTACAAAAAGTATGATGATAATTTTTTATTGAGAAAGAGTTGGGTTTTTTTTATTTTCAAAGTTATTTTGAATATCCAAATACGATGTTCTGATTTAATTAATTGGAGAGTATGCAATGCATTTTATATAATATATTAATTCTGAGCTTTTGAATATTAATAATTATTTTTTATCATTATCTTGACGTTTAGAGATTAAATATAGTGAGATTTTCATGAAAAATAATATAGTTATGATAAAGATCATTAAATCACAATATTTTAAGGGAACTTATGGGTTGCAAAAGAAAATAGTGTCTTACACTTTTTTTTAACTAAAGATTATGTGAAGTTTCTTTCCACATATATGGAGTATCAGAATTTAATATTAAACTTCACTCATTTTTTAATTAAAATATAATTTGATTTTATATACTACATCTTAATTATTAATATTGACATTAATGATAAAATGCTCCACACATTCGTTATTTCATGCATATCCATATATCATTTAATTATAATAAATGTTTTTTGAACAATGACAAAAGGAGCATGCACCTTCCAATATTAAAAATATCGAATATATCACCATAAAATATAATCTATCAACTAGTTGTAATACAACCAATCAAGTGATTTGTGTCTTGTTACCTCTTGTAGAGGTTTTATTTTTTATATAAGATAATTTCCCCTTTATAATCGAAAAAATAAATTGTAATATGAGTTCTTTCTAAAAAGAAAATAATAAAAGGAGCATGCATCTTCTAACTTTAAAAATATTGATATGTTTAGAAAAAAAACATTTATACCCACAAAAACTATAAAATATAATATGTTTTATGGTTAAGAATTTATATGATATGTGCACTATTTCTATCCATATATATTAATTGCTTAGTAAAATAAATGAAATAATGAATCACTTATCACAATAGCTGGCCATGGCAAATGGGTGCGAAGGTGTAATTTTTTTCAATTCGTGAATAAATTAAGGTAACAAAATAAAAATATATTCTTGTATTTAGCATTTACTATTGCCATTTTTTTTTAAAAAGAAATAATATCATAAATTTTATGTGCAATATATTGCTTATGTTCATTTATCAATTAACGAATGAGCTTAATAACAATTAACAAAAGTAAATCTTGTTAAAAAAATGTTGATAAATAAAAAAACTTAAGATAATACGATGTTAGATATGTATTACTTTCGAAATTATTGTTCTTTTCATTAATTTTTGTTGTCGTAAAAAAAGAGATTGAAAATTGGAAGGGTACATAAAATTGAAGTCACAAAAAATGTGCAATAATCCGTAGAATAAGAGAGCAATTATGGGAGACGATTAACAAACTAATAACGAAACAATATATATTATATTTCTTTGAAAAGTTAATAGGGTTAACTTATAATGACTAATAGTTGATAAAACTGACTATTAAAAATTAATGGGTCAATTATTTATTTATCTTCTCGAGAAAAATAGATAAAATGGAATCTAAATCATACGGGACGATTTGTTATGGGCCTCCTTCTAACTTGGGCCTCAAGAAAAGGCTTCTATATAATTTTCCCGCCCACTTGGCGTTGCACATTTCTCTCGGTTTCTTTTTTTTTCCGGCCAATTTTTTTCCTTATATAAATATATTTTATAATAAATATAACAATATATTAAACTAATTTAGGACAAGATAACAAGATCCTAACTACAATTGATTTCTTTTTCACTAAAAACAAGGTTGGGACCGTGATGTCCAAGCTCGCTTACACTAAATTTATTTGCTAAATATATACAAAATAAGTCTAATTCATAATGATCATTAGTACTTAATAAAATGCACTAAAATAATTAACGGGTCAAATATTTATCTTCTCGAGGAGAAAAAAAAAGATAAAATGGAATCTGAATCGGCAAGATTTGCCATGGGCCTCCTTCTAACTTGGGCTTCAAGAAATAACTTCTATAATTTTTTCCGGCCCACTTGGCGTTACACATTTCTCTCTCGGTTTCTTTTCTTTTGTTTCATTATTTTCCCCCTTATCTATCTACACGTATAACGCACGCATCGAGTATAAATAATGAACGAGTAGATCGGGGTCGAAGAGAGGTAAACTTCGTCTTCCCGATTCCGCCACTGCTGCACAGATCGCTCTCTCTCTCTCTCTCGCTCTTCAGGTAACCTAATGCTCTCTCTTCGATCTCGATCTTGGTCTCCAGATCTGCGTGGTTTCTTTCTTCGGATGTGTTCTTATTGCTTGAATCCAGATCTAGGGTTTGTCTCCGGTGGATCCACTGCCGGATCTTGTTTTCGCATTTTGGATTTGGAGTTTTGCCTCTTTTTCTTCTTTTTTTTTTTGTTATGTGAGGGTCGGTTCTTGTTTGGTATGTATGGATCCCGCTCGTTCCGATCTGGGTGGGGTTGACATTTGATGCGAGTGCGAAGGTTTCTATTGGAATTGGTTCCTGGAATTCAAATTTTAGTGATAAAGGCGCGATCTTTCGGGTAAATCTTGTAGAAATTTGATGACCCAAACATTCTGTGAGTTTATTGGTTGTTATCTGTTTGGCGAATTGCCCTGCTGCGGGACGTGATAAATTTTTTTCTTGCTGTCAAATCTCGTCATGTATTGCGTGCGGTGTTGTTAAATTTGGTCAAAAGTGTTGAACTGCAGCTGGGATCTAATCTTGTTATGTTTGAATTGATAGGATACAAGAAGTTGATAGGTGTTGGGGGGAAAAGAAGAGAAGGTAGTAGGGGGTGTTGTTTGATGGTGTATAGAGTTTTGAAGCAACAATGCCCGCTCAGAAGATAGAGACAGGTCACCAGGATGTTGTCCACGATGTCCAGATGGACTACTATGGCAAGCGCCTGGCCACAGCGTCTTCCGATATGACTGTCAAGATCATCGGCGTCAGTGGGTCCTCCCATCAGCATCTTGCGACCTTGAGTGGCCACCAGGGGCCTGTCTGGCAGGTGGCTTGGGCCCACCCCAAGTTTGGTTCTATGCTTGCCTCCTGCGGCTACGATGGCCGGGTGATCATATGGAAGGAAGGAGCGAAGCCGGACGAGTGGGTGCAGGCACATGTCTTCACAGAGCACAAGTCTTCGGTCAACTCCATTGCATGGGCTCCTCATGAGCTTGGGCTTTGGTTGGCATGCGGTTCTTCGGATGGGAACATATCTGTCTTTGCTGCTCGTACAGACGGTAACTGGGATACTACAAGAATTGATCAAGCACACCCTGTTGGAGTGACTTCTGTGTCCTGGGCTCCTGCTCTGGCGCCTGGTGCACTTGTTGGCTCTGGCCAGCTTGAGCCTGTCCAGAAGCTTGCTTCGGGTGGCTGTGATAACACTGTCAAAGTCTGGAAACTTTACAATGGAACATGGAAGATGGACTGCTTTCCTGCCCTCAAGATGCACACTGACTGGGTGCGAGATGTAGCCTGGGCACCGAATTTGGGGCTTCCTAAGTCAACCATTTCCAGTGCTTCACAGGACGGTACAGTTGTCATATGGACCGTGGCAAAAGAAGGTGACCAATGGGAAGGAAGGGTTCTTCACAATTTCCGCACACCTGTGTGGAGGGTATCTTGGTCACTTACAGGCAACATCTTGGCTGTAGCTGATGGAAACAACAATATTACTTTGTGGAAAGAAGCAGTTGATGGGGAGTGGCAGCAAGTTACAACAGTTGAGCCATAGATTGCAGAGTTTCAGTTTGCATTTTCCTTTCCATATTACCTTCAGATTTGTCTATCATTACAACATACTAAGTGATTGACGAGATTTACTTCTTCCATGGTTTATTTGTGAGGACATCTCTGTTGTACGTGTGCGTTCTAGGAAAAGGTTTTACCTAGTAATGCAAGCTTTGTCTTTGTTTCTGTTTCAAACTTTAAACACTTGCCACCTGTGGGATTCAGGCTCAGTAGATGATGGAAATATTTCGAAATATTTTTCCTCGCCTAGTCACGTCATCATTAACTAACATGTGATTTACTTTATCTGCACTAATTGATGTTTGATGTCTCCTGTGAATCATTTTACTGCTCAGAGTTATTGTATATTTTCATTTCCATGCAGTTATGTGCTATTTGCATTTTGTTGTTGTGAGTTCAGGTATATTTTCTCTGTTGTTTTTCTTTGAACTCTTTGTTGGTTAGATTAAAATTCATGTCTCGTGCTGTTATATGGCATCTTGGGTTTGTGTTAGTTAGAACATCTTATTTATCTTGCTGTTTACATGTGTAAGCTATATACTTCTGATATCTGGTTCCATTTATGTTTTTTTTTTCTGTTGATCATGAATGATGGCAATCTGATCAGAGTGAATAATGGTTTTCAACTTGTGTTGCCTATTACAATAATTGTAATATTAAGAAACATTTCATTCGCTGAGTA
This sequence comes from Pontederia paniculata, assembly GCA_001647135.1. Taxonomy (NCBI): domain Eukaryota; kingdom Viridiplantae; phylum Streptophyta; class Magnoliopsida; order Commelinales; family Pontederiaceae; genus Pontederia; species Pontederia paniculata. Next base: position 5,273 of record LTAE01005782.1, on the reverse strand, counting down.
GTTGAAATCTGATTCTTGTACATTAAGCAATAGCTACTTTCGAAAGTGAAGCTTGCATTAAGCTGAGTGCCTAGAAGTTCAATTTTTATCGAAAAAATATATAAGCTTGCATTAAGCTGAGAACCTAGAAGTTAAATTTTGATTGAGAAAACAAATAAGCTTGCATTAAGATCTAGGGTAACCTAGAAGTTACCTAGAAGTTCGCTTTTAATTGAGAAAACATATTACCAGCTCTTAGTCTAGCCTGTTCATTTCCAAAATGGGTAAGCTGCTTATGTGTGTACTTTATTATGGTTTTAGCTGATGGCTTGAATGCCCAATTGGATATAGTTGTAGCAAATGAGCAGGGTGAAACTAGTCCTACTATCAAATTATCTGTCGCTATCTATTAAGTTAGTATTTATCTATCCTAACATCCTTATTTCTTTGACTGCTTTTAGCTTGGTGTTCATGTTATTATTTTGTATTTCTTTTGATATTTTTTCCCATAAGATCTTAACTGAAGGACTTAACTGTTTGTAAATCTATAGTTTAGGATTAGACTTGAAAAAAAGTTATAGTACATGGGGAGAAGAAATAACCTGGTCTGGTTATGAACAAGGAAACCAAACCTAATTTTAGTGCGAAGAACTTATACTTTCCCATCAAAGAAAACATTATACTTGTTTGTTGTTAGTTATGATATTTTTAGTTAATAGAGAACATAATTGCAATTGTTTGAAACAACAATTCATATAGATGACATATTGACTAATTTGGAGCATTAGCAAGAGTATGGTCTCTTTAGGACATCACACTTTCAGGTTCCTCATGAGATGTAACTTCATCTCCCTAAACAAATTGCGTAAGGAAAAAAGATGCAGTCAAAATTATGTAACATTTTTTGTAAAGGTTAAAGCACTGAAGAAGTTCATCTTCTGCCAATCTAATATCTTTATTGCGTGAAGAGCTCTTTTTTTGGGTTAAATATCGCATTAAGAGCTTTCAACTAGAGACTTTTTTATCTTTCTTCGATCCCACCAAGTGTGGTTAAGATTACTGATATAAGTAAATGCTTTGAAGAAATGTTCTGAGTGACTATGCGTTTACATTTTAGAATATTGGTTGAATTTTTTTAATTATCCAGATTGTTGTTAAGTTTTTATTTGTACCTAGCTGTTGATTGTTGTTAAAATGTGTAGCATGTTAACATGGTTTTATTTGGTGTGTTGTTTGATGTTGTTCATCTCCTCGAGTTTGTATTGATTTGTGGCATAAGAATGCCTGTTTTGTAAAATGCAAGGAGAAGATGACCACTGTCATCACATATTAACTTCAAAGTTTGATACTTTTCCATGTTGTTGATTCCAATCATATGTGTAATGACCCCCATATGCTGATGGTCTTGCTGGTGGCAATAAATTTAGCTACTCTTTATCTTGTTTCTGTGCTTGCTTCCTATGCCCTTATCCATACTGTAACAGGTCTTCACGCTTGCTTCTGCGTGTTTCTTGTTGTATGACAGATCTTTGTGCCTACTTTTTGCAATGTGTAGTCACTTTTATAGAAGCATCTTTTTTAAAGGATTTTCTTGATGATTTCTCCAAGTTCTCTTCACTCTAATTTAGGATCACAATGTTCCCCTGAATGTCTGATATTCTTCAATACGGTGTTATCCAAAATGTGTGAATGAACAGACTTTTTAAATATTGGGTGTTGTAAAATAGCGTCTTTTATTATTGGTGCTTGGCGTTACATTATTTTTGTCAATGCTACTTATTTTCTGACATTATATCTATATAGTACTATGTTCTGAATTTTCAACTGGAGATTCTTGAATGGTTCTTTCTAGTCTTTATCTTATCTTCCTATCAATCACGTTAAACGTGATTGAGCCTGATCGTGGTATCAAATATTGCTGAGATAAGATTTCTGCACGAGAATATTAAAACCATCGATCTAAAAGGTGTCATATATGTAACTTGTATGACATGAGGTTTTATTAATATAACAAACAATCTATTACATGAGGATTTATAAATATAACAAGAATTTAGTACGGGAAGAAAGGTTATGAATGATAGAGAGAGATACTCTTGCCCACAAGGGTTCGTACCGAGTGAGTTTTTTTTTAAATTCATTCTTTAATTTTTATTTAATCAATTTTATTTACAGTAATTTTATTTCCTTTTATTATCTTAATTATTTTAGAATCTTTCTATTTATTATCTTAATTATTTTGGAATCGTTTGTCTAAGCTTTAAAAATATTATATCATTCATATATAATAAGAATGTATTGATTTTTTTGTTTAAAATTTCTTTCATAATGTTTTACACCAATTTATAAAATTACATATAATATCTTGTGTTATACCAATTAATAAAAAGTTACATATAATATTTTGTGATTAATTATTTTATATTTTCGAACCCCAATGAATGAGTTTTATTTATACTTTCTTTAATTTTTATGTAATCAATTTTGTTTACAGTAATCTTCTCAAAAAAAAAAATTGTTTACAGTAATTTCTTTCTTAACTATTATCTTAATTCTTTTATAATCTTTTAAACTTGCATTGTCTATAGCTTTGATAATATTGTATCATTTATGAGCATGTGTTAAATTTTTTATTTAAAATTTCCTTCATAATATTTTGGATTATTTCCGGTTTCCTCTTTTATACTATCACATATCTACCAACATAGCCTTTCAACTATATTATTATCCACTTAGCACCCCTAAACTTATTTAATAGTGACACTTAACCTCAAAAATAAAATTTGACATTTTTCTATCATTTTATTTATTTTTTAAATTACTAAATTTTTGTTTTATCCCTCTTAGATTAATTGATCAAAGATAAATAGTCTTAGACTTGTTAAAGAATATAAAAAGAAAAACTTGCAATTAGATTAAAAAAAATAAAATTGAAGCCGAAGAATATTTTGAAGTAAAAAAAAATACTTAAAAAATAGAAAAGTTAAAATTGGATCTTAAATATATTTAAAATTTTGAGAAAATTTATATTATTAGATAAAAAATCTAAAAAAATAATTTAACAAGGTTAAAATATTATTTCAATAATTTAGAAAAATAAAAATAACATAAAACATAATGATATTTATTTTTTGGGTTAAATGTCACAATTCAAAAAGTTTAAGGGTGCAAAATGGATAATAATATAATTCAAGGGTCATATTGGTATATATGCTATAGTTTGAGGGAGGAAAATGGAATTAACCCTAATATTTTATACCAATTTATAAAATTACATATAATATCTTGTGCTATACCAATTTATAAAAAAATATATATAGTATCTTGTGATTAATTATTTTATATTTTCAAACCCAGTGAGTGATTTTTTTAACTCTTTCTTTATTTTTTGTGTAATAAATTTTATTTAAAGTAACTTTCTTTCCTAATTATTATCTTAATTATTTAAGAATCTTTTAAACTTGCATTTGTCTATAGCTTTGATAATATTATATCATTCATATATAATAAATTAAATTTTTTATTTAAAATTCTTTTTTTTTTATTTTTATGTAATCAATTTTATTTGTAGTAATTTCTTTCCTAATTATTATCTTAATTATTTTAGAGTCTTTTAAACTTGTGTTTGTCTATATCATTCATATATGATAAATCATGCATTAAATGTTTTTATTTAAAATTTCCATCATAATGTTTTATACCAATTAAATAATTTATGTATATACCAACCGAAAAAAAAAAAATTTATGTATAATATCTTGTGTTATACCAATTTATAAATATATATATAATATCCTGTAATTAATTATTTTATATTTTTGAACCCAGTGAGTGAGTTTTTTTTAATTATTTCTATATTTTTTATGTAATAAATTTTATTTATAGTAATTTTCTTTCCTAATTATTGTCTTAATTATTTTAGAATCTTTTGAACTTGCATTTGTCTATAGCTTTGATAATATCACATTAGTCGTATATAATAAGAATGTACTAATATTTTTATTTAAAATTTCTTTCGTAATGTTTTATACCAATTTATAAAATTACATATAATATCTTGTGCTATACCAATTTATAAAAAAAATACATATAATATCTTGTGATTAATTATTTTATATTTTCGAAACCGGTGAGTGAGTTTTTTTTAATTCGTCTTTTTTTTATTACTTATGTAATCAAATTTATTTACAGTAATTTTTTTCCTAATTATTCTCTTATTTATTTTAGAGTCTTCTAAACTTGTGTTTGTCTATATTTTTTATATTATTATATCATTCATATATGATGAGCATGTATTAAATTTTTTATTTAAAATTTCATTCATAATGTTTTATACCAATTTATAGAATTACATATAATATCTTGTGCTATACAAATTTATAAAAAAATATATAAAATATCTTGTTATTAATTATGTTATATTTTCGAACCCAATGAGTGAGTTTTATTTAATCATTTTTTAATTCTTATGTAATCAATTTTATTTATAATAATTTTATTTCCTAATTATTATCTTAATTATTTAAGAATTTTTTAAACATGCATTTGTCTATAGTTTCGACAATATTATATCATTCATATATAATAAGAATGTATTAAAATTTTTATTTAAAATTTCCTTCATATAATGTTTTATACCAATTTATAAAATTACATATAATATGTTGTGCTATACCAATTTATAAAAAAAATACATATATTATCTTGTGATTAATTATTTTATATTTTCGATCCACTGATTGACTTTTTTAATTCTTTCTTTAACTTTTATGTAATCAATTTTATTTAAAATAATTTTCTTTCCTCATTATTGTCTTAATTATTTTATAATTTTTTTAAACTTGTGTTTGTCTATAGCTTTGAGAATAGTATATCATTCGTAAATAAAAGAATGTATTAAATTCTTTATTTAAAATTTCTTTCATAATGTTTTATACCAATTTATAAAATTACATGTAATATCTTGTGATTAATTATTTTATATTTTCGAAACAAGTGAGTGAGTTTTATTTTTAATTATTTCTTTAATTTTTATGTAATCAATTTTATTTACTGTAATTTTCTTTCTTAATTATTATCTTAATTATTTTAGAGTCGTTTAAACTTGTGTTTGTCTAAAATTTGATAATATTATTTCATTCATACTTGATGATCATGTATTATTTTTTTTTATTTAAAATTTCCTTCATAATGTTTTATACCAATTTATAAAATTATATATAATATCTTGTGATATACCAATTTAAAAAAAATACATATAATATCTTGTGATTAATTATTTTATATTTTCGAAA